>BJFM01001954.1:109068-127671 GCA_016586285.1 Arothron firmamentum | reverse complement strand
CAGCTGTCAGACTCAGATGGAGAAAGCAGGCCGCACAGACGGAAACAGCCTCGGCTCACAGGGATCACACAGGAGAAGGCCTTCTGTTCCAGTCACGTTCATGCACGCACGCACACACACATACACACACACACACACACACACACACACACACACACACGCATGCATGCACGCACGCTACTGCCCCAGTAAATCACCTGTAGACGCGTTGTGTCTTTGGAGCTGTAACAGACTTGACGTGAGGCTCCCAGAAAGGTCTAAGTTCAAATCTCATCTCATTATATCAGAAGATTCTTTCCTCAGAATTTCTTCCGACTTATGGGATGGTCTCCGCGTCTGTCACCGGGCCGCATGAGTCATCTTTGATTCCCATTTTTTTCGTGTAGGTCAGGAATTTGTGACTAATATTGTTCTGCCGAGCTGCGGATAATTTAGTGCCGTGTTTTTCCCAGAGATGTGCTCATCACTGGGAGCAGAAATGGGCGGAGCTGCCCAGATCAGGGCGTGCATCTATCACCATACTGCTTTTTTCCCCAGCTATTTCTGCGTTGTGGTTCCATATATTGTGGATAATTAATTAGCGATTTCAATGTTTTCGCTGAGGTGATCAGGAAGCATTTTACTGCACTTTTATAAGCTTTTACCAGTTTACATGCTGACCTGGGCTAAAAAGATAATCAGGTTTTGCAGAGTGCTCCATAAGAAGTTTGATGCTTCTGTGATGATTAATAGTTTTCTTGTTTCTGTGTCTACAGATCATGATTCAGAGGGCAAGCGTGTTCAAGACATGCTGTCTACCATTGAAAAACCACAGGTTGGTATGCATAGCTTCTCCCACCACTACACACACAGACACACACATGCGCTGCACCACTCTCATCAATCATCTTCTGTCGGAAGCAGTCATAGCTGGCACGATGATGAATTATATCTTCTCCAAGTCTTCACCCTGTCTTTGTGATGAACATGAGATGTGCAGCCAGTAATGTTATACACCTTTTAGCAGCAGGTCTTTGATTCTTTAATCATTTCAGCCCCCCAGTGACGGTCCCAGGCATCAATGACGCCCTGCGGCCACATGAGGGCAGCATTTGCTCAGACACGCGCAGACATTTTTTTTTTATCATCATAAGAAAAAACATGAACTCCTTTTCTCCCTCCTCAAAGGGGATATGAGTGAGTGAGGGGTTTGCTATTGAGGAACCGCTCGTTCTGAACTGGTTTGGTCAGCAGGCTACACAAATGTTTAAAGAATGTGTTCAAGGAGGAAGATAAGGGGTGAATTCTGCCAGCATTATGAGAAATTCAACTATGCTCCCAGCAGACTTTGCCGCAGGGGTTAGAGTCAAGCTCATTCTCCAAATTCTTCATATAAACACCCCCCCATCTCCCAGAACACCAGTTTAATAGAAATATGAGAACCATCCCGTTTTCCATCCCATGTGTGCAGTGCTGCCTTCCCCTCACATGTCTCCCAGCTCCCAGCACCCCTCCATTTACATGCACGTGCCAATTTGATTATGGCCAATAAGCTCAGTCAGGCATTATACCAATTATAGTCATTACCCAGGCTGGTTAATGTGCATTCACGTTCGTATTTCCGGGCCTCGGTGCAAAGACAAATGAATCACCGTCCTCAAATCGTATTAAAACAGAATTCCACACATTAGTCTTTAAAGGCAGCGTCAGATATCTCACATTTTCTGAGAATCTCGCAGATGTCACGTTGGTATTTGCACCGAGGAGCCGCGCGGATGAAAACGTCTGCAGGCGTGCTGCTGAAGGTCGGCCATACAGCACCATCCTAATCGCACTGCTCATGTCAGCTGGCCTATACTCTTTGCATTAACGTGTCGGATAGTAAACAGGTGGTTTCTCGGGGGTCACAGTCGGCAGACAGACCTCTGATTGTTGCCTCTTGTTCTTTATCCCTCATGAACGCTTGTCTCACCACATTTTCGCAGCGTTCTGTCTTGACACAATGGTGCAATATCAAAATGCCGAGATAAAAACATCTCCAAGGAACAAGCCTCAGGGCCATCCGTCTGTCTGCCTGTCTGCCTGTCTGCCTGTCTGCCCGTCTGTCTATCTGCCCGTCTGTCTGTCTGCCTGTCTGCCCTGCCTGTTCCCTCAGCGTGGCTGCGGTTTGCAGTGGCCTCAAGGCGCAGTTGTTGCCCAGTCGGTGGATACGGAGTCTGGAATAGCAGCAGACTGTACTAAATCAGAGGAAACTGGCTCACCCACCATGTGTCACAGCGTAAAGTCCCCATAAACATCCATACGCTTGCGGGCTGACTCACACGCAGGAAGGTCCCAGGCCTATTTCTGCCGTCTGCTCGCCTAAATTTCCAAAATGGTGCCGCAGATAGAAGAGCAGGGGTGTTGATGCTGCAGATTCCTCCTGTTTCCATAACGAACGTCCTGGTTGCAGGTTACAGATGTTCAGGCACGGGCTGCACGGCTGTCCTGGGCTCCCCCGGTAGGGCTGGTGAACAGGCATGGTAACGGGATGCCCGTGTCCTGTTCCTTTGAGGTCTCGCTTTCGGATAAGGGACGGGACGGGAAGTATCGCCTCATATACAGGTAAAGAAAGCGTAACAATTAATCAGAATACCACCCTTCAAACACCTGGTCTGACTGTGCGTCGGTGTGTCTTTCAGCGGTGAAGAACTGGAGTATCACCTGAAAGACTTAAGGCCAGCGACAGACTATCACGTCCGGTGAGGACTTCGCTTTCCACCTCACTTCTCCTCCCTCTGGAGACCTGATGTGAACGTTTGATGTCCTGCACATTTGTTAAAGGGTGTCCGCGACATACAACTCGGTCCGAGGCTCGAGCTCCGAGGCCGGCTCCTTCACCACGCACTGCAGCGTCCCCGATGTCCCGCTGTCCCCGAAACTCACCCACCGCACCAAGAGCACCCTGGGCCTCCAGTGGAAGGTACGGCCGCTCCTCTGACTCCAGCAGCCTCAGATCAGCTGACGGGGTCTGATCCAGGCCCTTCACACTGCCCTCTGACCTCTTCTTCGCGAGCCATTTTTACCCGCCGACCTCAGTGAGCCAGACAGGATATGAGGCCGTTCATGAAAAGGTGGGCGGCGATCGGCCCCTCAGATCTCCAGCTAATCTCATCTCTCTTGTCTCTCGTCTGCTGCGCCCGGCTCATTTCCCCGTCGTCTATCAGCCCCCGGGCGACAACGGATCCAAAATCACAAATTACCTGCTGGAGTGGGATGAGGTGCGTGTCGCTGCTGATGGCCAACATGTCACGCTAATGCTCCTCTTTAATCTTTTAAGCTCCGTCAGCCTGACTCCCCCCCCCCTTACATCATCTGGCGTTTCCTCTCCGCAGGGGAAGAAGAACAGCGTCTTCAGAGAATGTTACTTTGGGAGCCAGAGACACTGTAAACTGACGCGACTGTACCCGGCCTGCGGCTACACGTTCAGAGTGGCTGCGCACAACGACATCGGCAGGAGGTACACAAAACGACCAAAGTTTGCATGTGCAGATGTCATCCGGGACGGGACCATTCAGGCGTCACGGGTCCAATGACACCTGTAACCTGTGTGTGTGTGTGTGTGTGTGTGTGTGTAATGGGTGGACTGGTGGACTTTGGAGCAACAGGCTGAGCAATCGCTCCCTTTGCTTCCGTCTCTTTTCTTCCCTTCATTCGTTTGTCGAGAGCAAAGAAGGCAAACAAAGTAGCTAACAAAGGAGGGAAAGCTCCAGCTGCAGCAGAATAATTGTGATGATTTCCAGGCCACTTGAAGCCCAAATATTGATTACTACCCCTTAAAACAAACCCAAATCATTTTCATCCTTTCCAGATGCGGTTCTTTTTCCTCCTGAGTCATCTTCCCCTGCCTTGTTTTCCTCCGTTTCACCTCTTCTGTCCTTAACTGCACGGCGGCGACAACTTCCTCTGAGTCTGTGGTGCAAAGCGAGGAGGGAGGAGAAGGTGAAGGAGGGCAGGGAGAGCAAGGGAGGAGAGAGCGGCTGTCTGGATGAAGGCAGCGCGGCTTTACAGCATCACGTGCAAACACATGCGCGCTAACATATTCAACACACGTGGGCTTTTGATTGTTTGCCATTTTTCGGGTTTAAAAAAAGCCTTCCAGACCTCTGCTGCTGTCTGCGCTCCCCTTCCGCACCTCCTAAATCAGCCTCTCAGACTCCATTCCTCAGAGCTTCCGTCTGCTGTCTGACACCTGCATGTTCCCTCTTTATCTTTTCGTAAGGTCTCGTCTTCGTCCTGCCGCTCCTCAAAACTCTGCGAAAAACACCAAAATGTGAACTTGCTTTTGCAGCGGCTTCAGCCCGGAGGTGGTGTTTTACACCATGGGCACCCTGCCCGCTCTGCCGCTGGCGCCGCGCCTGGTCAGGGCGGGGGTGTCCTGGGTGACCCTGGAGTGGGGGCGACCTGAGGGGAGTCCCAGTGAGGAGCAGCTCAAATACACACTTGAGATCCAGGAGGACAACACCGTGAGTACCGCACGTCTGAACACATGACCTTCGGTTTTAGGCTCACATGAGGAACAAGTGGGAGTAAAACCTCCTTTAAGACGTCCATGCTGCATCACAGACAGCTTTAGTGCACGGAAGCATTTAAAACGTGTCATTTAAAGACATCCAATGGACGTAAACTTCTGAGATTAATCACATTTTCACCTACAGGGAACAGAATTTCATCCAAAGTACACTGGAGAAAACTTGACCTGTACTGTACAAGGCCTGAAGAGGAGCACGCAGTATAAATTCAGGGTAAGCGGCGGCGGGATCGCGCGCGAGGGTGCTTTTGTCTGTAGATGCGTCAGGAACAGCAGCAGCTTTTTTTTACCTTTCTATTTTGGGCCTTTTCAAAGAAACTGGCCTTTGATTACAGCCAGAAATGAGAAATCGATGGAGTCAGACACACCATTTGGCCCTCTTCTGTTGTTACGCATCCCACCCATTATTTGTCTTTTCACTATTTCAATGTAATACAGCTTTTTTTATGGTAGCGGCCTATCACCGTTTCTTTAATACATCATCCATCTGGAAAATGAACAGAACACTTCACCGTCAGGCTGTAAAACAAGTCAATCCGGCAGCACTTGAGGAAGTGAGAGCACAGCTCACTAAAAAAAAGTGAAACAAAAGGCACCTTTTCTGTCTCAGCACTTGCACAGAGAGGATCCTGTGTCTTCTGGGTGAATTTGATTTGATGTTCTGGATGCAAAATGAATCGATATTAGGGGGTAATAATGGAAGTCATCTGTAGAGAGATGGAGGCAGCATCCGGAGGAACCGCGGATGATGGAGCAGAGAGTAATGGCTGCTAATATTCAGGATGAATCCCGCGCTTTCAGTCCAGTTCTATTGTGTTTTTATCATATTTCCCTCCTTACGGTCCATTTTGTGACGTCTGTGCACATTTTCTTTAACCTGTAATCATTTTCTCTGAACCCCCTGGATGCTCTCCCTGCAGCTTATAGCGTCAAACACGGAGGGAAAGAGCAGTCCCAGCGAAGTGCTGGTTTGCACCACCAATCCGGACAAACCGGGCCCACCATCCACCCCCTGTGTCACCGCGGCAACCCCCTACGGATTCACCGTCACATGGGGTAAAGACACTACCACACCTGAGAGCAACAGCCGGGCCGCATGAAAAGATTCGAGCTCCAGGTTGATTTAGGTTGCGCACAAAGGTGCGCAGCAAGGCAGCGAGCCCGTCCCCCGTTGCTTTCGGGCTGTTTTTTTCAACGCTAACGCGTCAGCCGTAAAAGTCATCAAGTCGTAAAAGTCTGCTCTCGGCTGCCAGCGCCGTTCACCGCGGGCATCACGGCAGCGGGTCTTAAATGTGATCTTTATTGTTATGTGTGTTATGTTATATCCTCATAAAGTCTCTGCGTACACAGCCTGATGCTTTTATGAGTGTTTACATGTCGAGCGGCTGCAGCTACATGCTAATGTCTGAAGATGTTAAAAGGTCAAAAACACATAAAATCCGCTGATTTATGAACAACGGTCGGCCATTTTAAACTCTTTAATAGCACGCTAAAAATGTTTGTGAGTCGTGCCTCGCTCAGAAACCGTCCATCCCTCCAACAGACCCTCCCCAGGACACCGGAGGCTCCGACGCGCTCACATACCTGCTGGAGATCTCAGAAGGGTCCTCTGAAGGTACGTCATGCATCTGGTGTTCTTTCATTTGATGCTCCTTTTCCACATCAAAGGTCATATTTTGGGACAAATACCAATATGAGAAGAAGTGAGTGCTTTGCTCCAGCAGCAGCTTTCATCATGCAGTGCATTACCTTTATTATGCTGCATTTGATATTATTAAGTTGTAGAAACTGCAACATACACTCGTAGTTCTTATTTATAGCATTTTATACATATTTATTAATAGTTTTAAATGAAAAAAATCCATTTTGCTCCATTGTTGTTGCCGTGGATGTGCTGTGCAGACCCATTGTTGGACATTTGAACAACTCTTAAATATTCTGATTACATAATTGCAGCAAGGACCCACATTTGTTTGACACAATATGTTGTTTTCACAGTGAGCGCAACCTTCCACCTAAACCGCTAGCTTGTGTAAAACGATGCTTATTAAGGTCATCTGTTGTTAGCTACGATGTAAGCCGGTCAACGGCAGCGTAACATGGCTGGAGATTCCAGGAATATGGTTTTCTGCACTTAATTGTTATTATTTATTGTTATTATTGCCCTTATTGTGCGCTGTGCAGTGAGCCAGTGGGAGGTAGCGTACAGCGGCCCAGCCACCCAGTGTGCGTGCGAGCGCCTCACACCGGGGACCTTCTACCGCCTACGTGTGTGTAGCATCACCACCGGGGGACACAGCCCTGTAAGCCAAACACACACACACACGTGCACACCTATACGTTTACGCCGCCGTGAATTAATGGAGTGACTCATCTGAGAGTGGGAATCTGCCCACGCAACATTTCTGACTGCTATTAAACCACTCAAGCTCTAAACCGCTGTTTGTTGTTTTTTTTTGTTCTCCTGAAGTGCGCCGCTAGCGTTCCGGTCCGCACGTTAAGCATCCCGCCGGGGCCCTGTCAGCCGCCGAGAATTGTGGGTAAAGCCAAGCACAAGGAGGTGCAGCTGGAATGGGGTGAGTGTGGACGCACATCTTTTTTTTTTTTTTTTTTTTAGTGAGGTAGCAGAACGTTTTCCCCTCTGTCTGCATCGTCCACATCAGCAGACCCCAGCTGACCCTACGCCACCTCATCTAGGCCCCAATGAGCCTTAATAGCGCCCATTAAATGGCGAAGCGAGCCTCATATCTGCCTGCACCCGGCCTGTTATTGCAGATGAGTTGCTCTAATCTGCCAGGCGATTGCATCGCTGCCTCAAACGCTGAGGAAGTCCTTGTTCTAACCAGTTTATTACCGCTGGCCGGGGCCCTAATCAGCCCACGTTCAGGCTGCGATTACTGGCTCCGGCTGAAGGTCACGCGAACGAAAGGGCTTCCCCACCTTCCAGCCCGTTGCTGCCAGACTGGAGCAGCTGCTGCAACCTGCCCACGTGACGGAGAGTTCTTTGTCTCTGCAGACCCTCCCGCGTTGGAGGGAGTGTGTGAAGAGTGTGTGTTCAGTCTGGAGATGAGCGAAGGCGAGGCCGAGCCAGCAGAGGTCTACCAGGGTTCAGAGCTGCAGTGCACCGTGGGAAGTCTGCTACCTGGTGCCACGTACAGCTTCCGAGTGCGGGCTGCCAACCAGGCCGGGGTGAGATTATCAAAGCGTTCATGGGTGTTGTGGGAGGGGGCCCAAGGTGAGCCAGGGCACCAGGAGTGCAGATGGTGTGTGTGTGTGTGTGTGTTGTGTGTTAGATTAGAAAACTGGAAAACCACATCTGACCGTGTTCGCTCTCCCCCGTCCGTTCTTTAGTTCGGCGCGTACTCCGAGCCGACAGAGGTGACGACCGCGGCGGGACCCCCGGGGCAGTGCGGCGCCCCCCTCATCACTCTCATCGGCAGCACCTGCGCGACGCTCACCTGGGAGGTGAGACCGGAGGGGTGAAGCAGGCCGCAGCTCCGAGCGGGCCTGATCCAAGACCTAACTGTGTTCTGGTGTCCGCAGAGCCCCGAAGGCTCGGGCACGGACATCTCCGAGTACCGTCTGGAGTGGGCCAGGGAGGACGAGGCCATGGAGCTCATCTACTGCGGCTCAGCCACGCAGTGCGAGCTGTCGGAGCTGACGCCCGCCGTGGATTACAGCTGCAGGCTGCAGGTAAATGGCACCGGCTGCCATCGTCGGCCACCTTTGCTGTGGTTCCAGTTGCTACAGACGCACAAGCACTGGCGTGAGAGCTGAGGGGAACCGGCTCAGAGACCCGGAGGTGCTTTATGGGAATGGTTTGAATAGCCAGACACTGACACATGGAGCCAAATTAGGAAGCACTTGTTGCGGCGTCTCCGTGTTTTTGTCTCCAAGTCTTGGTGAGACTTCTGAGATGCTCCCCTCCATAAATCTCAAATAACGCCCAGACATAATTTGTGCGTCTGGTACGTGAGATGCTTTATCACGGAGATAATAAAGAGACATATTTGCTTTTCATCTTCAGCCTTTTCTGAGCTGTTTCTTGTCATTACCTTTAGTTGATATCATGTTTGCTGCAGGCCCCGTTTGGGATCCGTCCCAGCATTCAAATCGTTGCCTTGGTAGCCTTGAAAGCCTTGAAAGCCTTTGTTTTGCTTCAAGGAATCAAGCAGCTCGTCCTGAACAGAAGCTGAGAAATGGGTTCTTTTTTCTTGACGCTCGTCCTGTTTTAACATACTTTTCTCCCTCTCTCATCTGTCTCGCCGTTTTCCAAGGCGGTGAATCAGGCAGGAGCGGGTCCGTACAGCGAGCAGGTCAACTTCCGGACTCCGGCGACGAACCCCGACCCGGTCACCTCCCTGGCCCTCCTGGACATCCCGGCCTCCTCGGAATCGGGCCACTCGCCCTCCACCTGCCTGTTCCTGAAGTGGGAGGAGCCGAACAGCAACGGGGCGGAGATCACGTCCTACGTGGTCACTCTGGACGAGCACAGCGTCACCGTGGAGACGGGGACGACTCACCTGGTCACAGATCTGCAGCCAGACAGTGAATACAGGTGACAAAAAAGCTTTCTGATGCTTTGGCTCACCTTCGAAAACACCTTCAAACATTTTCTTTCAGTTTCATTAGAATGATTTCATCTGTTCAGCTGATTCATGCAGGGTTTTAAGTAGCTATGGTGAGTCTGGTTACTATAGTTACGATAAGTTGCCTGAAAAAAAAAAATCTTGGGATGAAAACAGAAGAACACTGAACTGAACCTGAAGCGCCATCATTGGAGCTAAGCTAATTAGCAACAAACACAACAACACCCCCTTCCTGTCGGGCTCTTCAAGAGAAGGCAAATAGTCCTTCACGGTGGATTTAAAGGTAGATGTTTGTAGTCTTTTGTTCAAAAACGTAGCTTTTCTTCTGCCTGGCTGTAGTAAACAGCCGAGCAGAGTCAGCGGCCGCGTTTGTTATGCTCCTGCAAGTGATCCTGTTCTTACCTGAGTGTGTGTTTGTGAGTATGCAAGTGATTATGTAAAGAATTCTCTGAACTGAGGGAGGAAGGAGTGTGTGTGTGTGTGTGTGTGTGTGTGTGTGTTTGTGTGTGTGTGTGTGTGTGTGTGTGTGTGTGTGTGTGTGTGTGTGTGTGTGTGTGTGTGTGTGTGTGTGTGTGTGTGTGTGTGTGTGTGTGTGTGTGTGTGCACAACACTGTTTTCATTCGGAGGTTGTTTTTGTCCTGATGTCACTCTCTTCGCATCGTGTTCTCTTGCATAACCGCGCTACGACGCCGTGCACGTGTGTGCGGCAGTGCCCGTTTACCTGTGTGTGGGCGTGCGTGCGTGTGTGTATGTAAATGGGAGTTACTGTGTGTCATAATGACGGTAATTCTGGCTGTTATTTACAGCACGGGGTACTTCAGATCACATTGTTGTGTTTTCCGTCTGGATCTGTGAGCGGCTGCGATTACACGAGGGCTTGAATTCCGATCTCAAATGTCACCTCATTTTAATAAACAAATAATCAGCTGAGGATCCATTTATTCAGTTCTGCTCAATGTTCCCAGCCTCAATAACAGACGTTCTGATATGTTTTTGTGGCTCCATGAATCCAACATCCACCAACCGTCTTTCCTACTCACGCTAACAGCTCCCTGATGCATCACCACGTGCACCGTTAGGCAGACAAAAGATGACTGTAAGTGATGTAGTTGGCTCTGGTCTCCTGAAAGAAAAGAGGGCGATTCCTCCAAACCATAAAATGCCACAGAACGCAGCCCAACAACATGTTTTCCCTCATTATCAGGAGCTCGGCTCAGTCTGGGTTCTGTTACCCAGCTGAGGAGAGTTGCCCTTTGGAGCTGTGAGAATTGGGACGAAAGGTTGTTTAGCTACAGAGAATCCGACGTTTAAAAGTCAGACGGTAGACCCCTTTAGGTTAGGGGTTGACAATCCGGTCTGGATTTGATGAGCAGTGTTTGATTTTTCATGATATGGAGCATAAAAAAACCTTCTTCATTTGGTCGTATAGTCAATCAAATGCTGCTGTTTCTCTTCAATGTACGATATGACGTACAGACGTACCGTTGAAGAGGCTTTTATGCTAACGGCTAGCTCACCAGACCAGCTCAGCCAATTAGAAAACTGCTCTGCAGTCACACATGCATTATATACTGTAGATTTTGCTGTGTACATACAGCCGCTATTTCAAATATATAAAAATGAGCCATTTTCCTCCTCTATGCGGGTGATCTATAACTACCATCTCTCTCTGTTCCTCTCCTAATGGAACGCAGCATCCAGATCCAGGCTGTAAACGCTATCGGCTCCAGCCCCGTGAGTGCACCGCTACAGGCCAGGACGCGCCCGCTGCCTCCGGCCCCGCCCCCCCTGGAATGCGCGGCGGCTGGCCCTCAGAGCCTGAAGCTGAAGTGGGGCGAGAACGCCAGCAGCCTGCACACCCGCGTCCTGCTGGCTGACGACGTGGTCTACTCGTTACAGATGGAGGACAAGAACCACAGGTGATCCGGTTCAACACGACATTAGCTGCCTTTTCATATCCACGCCATCGTGTAATGTTAATAGGGCTGTCATGATCAGGAATGTCTGGAGGAGATTAACTGTCAGAAAAATAATCGCGATTGACGATTATATTGTCTTGAATAAGAGCAACTTAATGTCTTTCTGAACATGAGAAGAAATAGTTGTCTGTATTGCTATTGGTCTGTAGACGCTTCAGATTTGTTGCCTTGGTGCTTTTGATTGGCACTTTTTTATGGCAAATTTCACAGATCGTTTCATCCACGTTACTGAGCTCTCCTTTATCGTCAGGCTTAAAACTAAAATGCAGCCACAGTGCTGCCGTGGTACGTGGCTTTGGAACCAGAACCTCTCCTTCCTCCATGCTGTTAATATCCTCGCCGTAGCATATTATCCTAGCCATAACACATTATCCTAGCCATAGTATATTATCCTAGCCGTAACATATTATCATAGCGATAGCATATTATCCTTGCCATAGCATATTATCCTAGTTGTAGCATATTATCCCAGCCGTAGCATATTATCCTTGCCATAGCCTGTTATCCTAGTCGTAGCATATTATACTAGCCGTAGCATATTATCCTCGCCATAGCTCGCAGTCGATCCGATCAAGCCAAGAAATAAACATGTGGCTGCGACGGTGACGCTGCAAGCTGCTGCTAGCGCACGATGGCGTCAGACTCAGATTTGTAGTTATTTTATGCAACTTTGTTGATAAAACAAATAATTGACGGTAATCGCGAACATGAAAAATAATCGCGATTAATATTGTAATATTCGCGACTGCCCTAAATGTTAGCTTCAGCGATCCTCGGATAGCACCTCTTTTCTGTCTCCTCAACCCAGCCGAGTCGATAAGGCAAACCGGGGCTCAGAAGGTCAATACGTGGCACAAACCATACACTTGCATTTCATCCCTGCGTGTGTGGTAACCAGATGTACCTTTAAGTAGTCACGCCGGGAGCATCCGGAGCCATCTGGGATGCCGCCTTCGAGAATAAACATTTCATTTATCTGAATGGGCTGACAGATTTGTCAAGGAGAGACATTAGGAGACGGAGGAGACTGAGGGACAGAGCGCCGCCGCGAACACATGGAGAACAGGTCTGGGTGACGGGCTGCTGCAGCTGTTTGTGTAGCCATCACACACATTTGCTGCCTGCTTTTGACCCAACGCTCGATTGATTTTGCACTAATCAAAAGACCAAAGCTGACCTGTGAAGAGCCTCGGGGCACCGCGGTCATCCCGCCATCGCCGTGTCCCCACCTGTTAGCCTGTCGCGCTCTCCCTCTTTATCCTCCCGTTCATTTTGGCCGACGGTCAATGTTCGAATTGGCACTTGGCTGACATCCTGTCGACACCTCGGCACGCCGTAAACGATCCAGGATGCGGCGCGCAACAGATGGGGTCCCGTCTGGGAAAGCTGTGAACCTGCCCGGCACGTGCACACATGGTGTGAGATTGCAGCGGCCTGTGTTAGCCTCTGGGGCTAGCGCTGCGTTAACATTAGCATGCACGGTGGGAAAACAGGAAAGAACAAAGCTAATTTAATATCGGCGTCCTTCGGTCCTGCCTGGACGGGGACAACCGGAGAGGCTGGGTTAGCGTGTATCTCCAGAGGTCCTGCCGTGGTAAAGTCACCTTTCTAACAACAAAATGAGAAAAATAAATATGAATTAGACCTTCCACAGACGGCGCTCGGGAAAACGGCCAAAAAAGCAAATGGACAATAATGCAATTGGCTTAAAATATGACACCGATGGAATTTATCAGCCAAAACTGGAATTACATTTGCAGCTCCTGCAGCTGGCTCTCTAATATGTTTACAAATCAAAGTGTTTTCCACTTTTAATGCTTCTTTTTTGATGCCCTTGATCTCCTGCAATGTTTTTTGATTAGCGGCGACAGATGTGATTTAACCATCTGGAGTAATGATGATGAAAGAGGGGAGATGGATGGGTGGATGGATGGATGGATGGGGCTAAAGGTCATAGCTGCACATGCAAACACTTAGTTCAACTACTGCAGCGGCTGATCCACGCCGGCAGGTGCACGTCAGACACGGATGATGCTAGCGTGAACCCACATCTGACCTGATTCTGCAGATTCAAGGACCCCAGCCAGACTTATCCAGATTCTGATGACTGCTCTCTGGCCTAGGTGCACCGTTCAGATGCTCCATGCTGTCACCGTTATGAATAAAGATGGCCGTTCTCTTCGATCCTCGGCTCATTAACGCGGGGAATTCTGCCGCTCTGGACTCTGCCGGCCATTAATCGCCCCGGTGACGGGAGCTTGTTAAAACGGAGAGCTTGAAAAGTGACTCATCTTTCAGCCGCGTTCGTCGGAGAGAAAACCTGGGGTGGGGGGGAGGGGGCTTGTTACGAGCACTATTTGATGGAAAAGGTCGAGTGGGGCGGCGCGGTTCTTCTGCTTTGCTGTGCTCCACGTTTCCCCCCTCAGCTCTGATTCTCGTTCGTCCCCGGCTCACTCGTTCCCTCGCTTATCTGCCCCTTCACTCCATCAGTTCCTTCGGCACGTCAGCCAGAATTTTTATTCCAAGTGTTGACTGACTTCAGCCTGACCGCGTTCTATAAACGTCGATTCACAGCCTCCTTCCTGCTCATTATATCTCTGTTTTGTGTCCGACGGGGACAAATCAGCTCTTTAACGAACCAATTAAATCCGTTTCTGCCCGTGAAAGCGAGCAGCGTTTGGCTGAAGATTGGCGCGTTTCCGTATGACGGCGCCGCTCACGCGGCTGCTTTAAGAGCTCTTAATGAGAGCTTTTAATCAGCCTGGTCTGATCATGGAAAGTTTGGGAAAAATTGCGCCAGTCAGACAGGTGCAGTGAACCTCCAGCCTTCATCCTTCATTGCTCCTATTCAAGGTTTTCAAGCCCGACTCCAAATCACATCCTCTACTCCCGGTGCCATAACTCTCACCCCCTTTTTCCCAATTGCACGTTTTCTCGCCGCACGTGTGACTCACCGTCCCCTCCCGCTGTCTCCTGCGCAGGTTCGTCACCATTTACCACGGCCCCAGCCACACCTACAAGGTGCAGCGGCTGATCGAGTCCAGCAGCTACAGCTTCAGAATACAGGCCATCAGTGACGCCGGGGAGGGGCCTTTCTCCGACACACACACCTTCTGCACCACAAAGTCTGTGCCCCCTGCGCTCAAAGGTACCTTAAACCTGCCGCCTGTGCACGTGAGCTGGCGAATTTTGCCATTTTGAACCAAAAGGTGTCGGAAAAGGCAGATGTGTGTGTGTGAGCAAACCACTGATGAAATGCTAAAAAAAACCCAAAAAAAAACCATGCAGTTATCATCCGTACGCCTCCTGCCGACAGTCCAGCAGCGATGACGTCCATAAACAGGCTATAAAAGACGGCCATCACACTCCGCTGTGCAATATGTGTCCTGCGTGTTGCTTCCCTCATTGCCTGGGTGGGGGTACTCTGGGAGGGGGCGGTGTGCAAACATGATGGGCCTGTCTTTCAGATGGATGAATGCGCGCAGGATTTAATGATTCCTGCTTTCTTACACAGTATTAATTAGTCAGATAAGGTAGTATCTTAATCGAATCGTAATTGTTGTTGGAATCTTTTCGGGGGATTGAAGTCGTGTTGTTTTTGCAGCTCCCAGAGTTCATCAGCTGGAGGGTAACGTGTGTGAGATCACGTGGGAGACCATCCCACCCATGAGGGGCGATCCTGTGAGCTACGTGCTCCAGGTGCTGGTGGGACGCGAGTCGGAATACAAACAGGTAGCTGCGATGGCCGTCGCCTGCGCTTCCGGTAGCTCGCTAGCTCGCTTTTTTCACCTGTCCCGCGTCTCTCCGTTCCCCCGCAGCTTTTTAAGGGCGAGGAGGCCTCGTTCCAGATCTCTGGTCTGCAGAGCAACACAGACTATCGCTTCCGTGTGGGGGCCTGCCGGCGATGCCAGGACTCATGTCAAGAACTTTGCGGACCACTGAGCCCCTCCTCCCTGTTCACGCTGCGCCGGCAGGAGGCCTCGTCGTCGGGGGAGCCGTGCGCCATGGAAACGGGCAAAGGAGCCAGCCTGATCTCCAGCGACGAGCGCTTCGCCGCCCTCATCGTGTGCGTGTTCGCGGGCTTCTCCATCCTAATCGCCTGCTTGCTACAGTACTTCTTCATGAAGTGAGGGAATTTTTAACTTTAGGATAGAAAGAGAAAAAAAAAATCACAGTCTATGAAAGAACCGAATGAAATCAAAACACTTGAGATATCTACGGCTATGTATGTTTTTTAGTCAGCAGTATCAATTCTGGCTTCTTTTTTTTTTCCACCTCATTCCTGTCGTCTCCTGCCTTCAGTCAGTCGTGTCTCTGTCGTCCTCGTCTGCCGAGGGACGCTTCGTCGCCTTGTTCGTGAAAGAAAACCGATAATCAAGCCTTAAAATAGCTGTGAGCAGAGCGGTTGCTCCTCAGACTGACTTGCATGTTTCTTTATTCTTTTAAGAAAACACATATCCTATAATGTTAGAGATCGTGTATACAGTATTTGTTGATGGTCACGCTTTTTTTTTTTTTTTTTTTGTCGTTTCCGCTGCAGTCTTTATCCATTTCAGCCATATTCCAGTCTAGGCCGGCAAAAGCTTTAGGAGTTAATACCACGTCATTATTGCCTTTGTTATTATTGATTTTTACTCTAACAGGCCGTCAGTCTGTTCATGCAATCTGCACCTGCTCTCTCTCTCTCTCTCTCTCCTCTCTCTCTCTCTGTCTCTCTCTCTCTCACACACACACACACACGCACGCATATGCATTTCCTCCAATAACATATCAGTTCAGAACATCCAATCAGTTCAGCTACCAAAGTGATGCAATTCATGTGTGGTGTAAGATGCTGCTATCCTGTGATTTTTTTAAAATTCTATCTAAGAAAAAAATGGAAAACCAGTAGTCTAATATATATACAATATATTACAAATATATATGATGCTACAGAAGTGATGTAATATAAGTAATGGCAATGTAAGGTCTGAACTACGGTGTCAAAGGGGAGGAGTCGACTAGAGGTGCTCGGAAACCACGTTTGAAGGAGCCCTTTAACACTGGTCTCGTGTCAGAATAGTTTGCGTGTATTTGGGACGTGGGGGGGCGTAAACTGGCTTTTGGAAGCCGGGCTGAGATTTGCGATGGGCCGCGGCAGGGCCGTCTGAGGCCCCTCCGCCGCGGCCTGCCGCCTGTAGCTTCAGAAAGGTCGGCTGTTAGCTTGCGCCTTAGCCCCGCTGACGGTTCGCCAGCTGCAGGCTGGAGCTCTCCTTTCTCCTTCTGCCTTGTCTGCGTGGATCGATACGTTGTGAACCTTCCCGTCTTCTCCTTCTTTTCCCATAATTATCCGTAATCACCTTTTGCTCTGGCTGCTCATCCCCCCCTCCGCTCTTTCTTTCTCTCTTCTCAAGAAAATGGTGCTTTATTGACATCTAATCAGAGCAGTAGCAGGACTGTGGTCTCTCCTCAGGTGGACATGTCCTCTGGGGGACTCAAACTAATGTTCAGTAACCAAACGAGCCTTCGCGCAGAACACAACGGAACAGGGCAGTCTGACCCACCCTGGCCCCATCCGACTCCTGATCCCCCTTAAATCCTGACTGACACTCACACAGCGACCCTCCAGGCCAAGGTACAGCCCGATTCAAACCCCGACGATCCAAAGAAATCACCCTGTTTGGTGGGGAACGGGGAGAAGGGTGAGGCAGGGGCAAGAAAAAGGTGGGTCTGCGGAGGCATTGTAGATGTAGCCCCGCCCCTCGGCTCTGATCGGCAGCCTGTAACATACCTCAGGGATACGGCCTCGCAGGGGGGAGATCTCACACGCCCTCGTCACGGTAACCGCCTCCTCCGCTTCCCTCCGGCTTCCTCCCCGTCTCTCGCCTCTCGTCTCCGCCGACGCCATGTCTCTGTGTCCTCTGTCTACGCTGTGCCTTGCTTCCTGTGCGTCAGTCAGCAAAGCGGTTTACTAGCTCAAAAATACCTTTGCCAAAGTTGACGGGAAAGTTAATTTAGAGTTCTTTTCTAGGTTTTATTTATACTATATATTTGCATACAGTACTTTACATGCCAATTACAGTGCAATCTTCATTTATTTATTGTTGAAAGATTAAGAGACAAGTGTAGTTATATACTAATTTTTCCTTTTGTAGCATGTTTTATTTTCCTTTTTTTTTATCATTTTTTAATGGATGTACGTTAGATTGTATGATTAAGGCCAGCATTCCTTATCTCAGTAACCCTTTAAGTATTTCTCTTACAGCTGTTGGGAACCTATAGCTGATCGGTCCGTGCATTGTAGCTATCATTACCGTTTCAGAAATGTAACCAAACGCCTCTTTGTTTGTGTGTGTGTATTTTTTCCCCCCCCTTCCATCTCCTGTTCTGGTCTTGCATAGCTAATCAGTTCCCGTGATGCTTCGAGGGACGTGTAGCAAAGCGGGGCCCTGGGGTCAAGTCACCTGTGTGGGGGACAAACGTTGCTGTCTTTGGCTTTTTATTTCTTGTTTAGTGTTATAATGAAGCTTCTGATATCTTTATTTTTGTTTTACTGTTTTATTGCCAAAGCGCAGGCTTGTTGTGTCCACTAGATGTCGCACTTGTGCGCAGTCATCTAAAGGGTTCTGAGACGTTTATTGTCAACAACACAGCATTATGACTATTATTATTCTCTGAAAAAGAAAACAGATTAACTTGACCTGTGATTATACTTCTTGTCATGATATCTTATATTTTGTCAAGCAAAATGTGCCATTTTGATACGTGTAGTCCCTTTTTATGGAAAACCTGATTTCACAGATTAAGTTCTTTTTTTTAACTTTTTTTTTTTTTTTTAAGAAAAAGGCAAAAACAATCATGCGATGATTTCAGGCAGATGATGACAGTAATAATATTTGAGGACTCCTTCTTCAAGCTAGTGCTGGTATAGCAGTAGTGAGTATTTTGTATCCAGTATTTTGCTAAGAGATATGCTAATATGCAGAGATATCTATAGAGCTATAAGATGAGATGGTAAAGCGTCGTGACTAACAGAGTTAAAGCACTTTTATACGCCGAGCATTAGTCTTGATGGGGTTATTGATGAGCGACGAGGTGGCGGGAGGTCCTGCGCTCGGTTCCACACACACAAACACACACACACACACACACACACACACACACACTACCGCCAGCGCCGTCTGTTACATTGGTTGGCATTATCCAGTCGCTGGCATCACTGTGACGTTGGCATGGCCCGGAGCGCGGCGCCTCTCCCCAGCTGGCCTGTTGTAGCCGACAGGTGATCAAGGCGCGTTGACCTTGGAAGCACCTCCTGAGGGGCCCCCCCACCCCACCCCCCGGAGCGCAGAGGTCCGCAGAGCTCAGGCCAGTCGTGTTGGCTCATGTCCACTCGGAGGCTGCGCGTTAGCGGGCAGGGTACTCCCTTTGTGTCCTTCTGATTTTCCAAATGCTGGTGACTTTTGTTTGTTTGTTTGTTTCATTCGTGGACGCCTGGCCCCGCCCA
>BJFM01001954.1:90729-105219 GCA_016586285.1 Arothron firmamentum | reverse complement strand
ATATATATATATATATATATATATATATATATATATATATATATATATATTAGGAAATCACATAAATGTTTAAATGAGTCATTATTCCGACATTTTAAGTACCATTCTGATAGGCTAAATGCCCCAAGCATTGCAGTAACAACATTTATCCCAGGCTAATTTTAAGAACAAAGCTTTTTCTCTGCCTGGGAACGTGTCTTCTGGTTAGGACGCGTGCATTATTTGCGCCCTTCTTAAACCTACCCAGCATCTTGATGGTCTGCCTGTTGCTCTTGTCCCGGTAAGCCACCCGAGAGTTTATGGTTGTCTCTCTGTGTCTCAGCCACAGCCGGCGGCCTATGAGGCCGTAGAGCACCGTGAGACAAAACACGGGCATGAAGAAGAACACTGAGCTCAGCCACACCATGGCCTCCATCAGGCCTGACTCCACTGCGAACTGGGTCATTCTACACTCGCGGGTGTCCTCGGCCTCCACTGGCCAGACACTCTCATTCATTGCTGAGGTGAAGTTTGTAAATGGTATGTTGTCCCGCTCCACTCCCACCATGATGAACACCGGCCCGGCGCTCAGCAGAGACACTGTCCAGAGCAGAAGGATGAGGGCGCGCACCCGCCGCTTGGTGACCAGCGCCTTGGCGCGCAGTGGGAAGCAGATAGCCAGGTAGCGCTCCACTGACAGCGCGGTGATGCACAGGATTGTGGAGTACGTGCAGGACTCCGACACGAACTGGAACAGCTTGCAGAGCGCGTCCCCGAACCGCCACGGTCTGTACCTCCACATGCGGTAGAGGTCCAGCGGCATGCAGACGAAGATGAACAGGTCCGAAACGGCCATGCTGCACAGGTACAGGTTGGTGGTGGTGCGCATGTCCCGGTACCTACTCACAACCAAAATGGTCATGACATTACCGACCACCCCAACGGTGAACAGCACGGTGCAGGCGATCGTGATGACCGCGAGCAGGGGGATTGAGTAGTAGTTGAGAGGTGGCAGTTCGAGTTCAGCGCGCCCTGTGGCGTTGTGGCTCCCCTCCAGGCTGCAGTTAGGGGAGAAACCGGGGCAGGAGTGCATGTCGCCGCGCGGTTATTCACGGGACCGTGTGTGGCCGCGGCGAGTCTGGAACTCGTCAAGTCCATTAGGGCTGCCCCTCTCTCCCGGCATCAGTGTTGGTGCCGCGGAGGTGATGGCAAAGGCTGTGCGTAAAACCAGGATCCGTGCGCACGCTGCAGTCGTTCTCCAAGTGAAGAAGAGGAGAGTCACACTTTGTTGGAAATGAATGCGTCTGGAACCCAAAGAGAAAACACGCTGTCCATTTCTTTTTTGCAACAGCTGTTTCTGTGAAGGAGTAGATGTTAAGAACAAAGAAATATGTTCGAATTCTGCAAAACTCCAGTCAGGATAGACGCTTCAGATCAAACTCCATTGCTACCCAAAGGCATTACATCAAAAACAAATGTATGGACACACTCTCATGGTGACTGCGTGCTTTGGCGATGAAAATCCTTCAGGCGTCCCTCCACCGTCGGCCCCTCAGCGCGTTTGCGCGTCAGAGACAAACACACCAGTTGATCGGTAGATGGGCTGCAACATGTGACGGTGAGTCAGAGGCAGGCTGGGGATGATGCTGCGGCGCTGCCGAGGGTCCGTCCTCTGAAGGGCACCGGAGCACCCATCAGCCGAAGGCAAAAGGGTGAAGCACAACCACGATGCAAACAAGCAAGCGCGGACGGAGTGGAGGGAGTTTGACAAAAGTCACAAAAACGACGAAGGAGCGCCGCATTTTCAGGAGAATCGCGAGTTAGACTGACTCTGATCCGGCATGTGTCACCCTACTCATGGTGCGCTCATGAATCAGAGTCCAAGTGCGCAGAGCAGCACGGACAGGTACAGAGAGCCGGGGACGGAGAGGAGGGTGGGCTGCTGGATCCAGCCCTGCAGCGCCATCTACAGGTGTTATTTTGAGAGGAAACGGAATGTACTCTCAAATTGTTTCTACAATGTTTGTGTGATCATTGAGTAGAGAAGCAAAGAGCAGTCCGTTTGAGTGTTGTGGCAATCTTTAAAAATCATCTTTTTATAGAATTTAAAGATAATAGCACAATTATTTTATTTATTGCCAAAAATGCCATATTAAAAATCCAGCAAAGCCTCTCTATTCTGTTACATGTTACGATCAGCGTGATCTCATTATCTGTCTCTGCCCTTTGTGCTGTGTGTTTGCATAGATATGACTGCCATAACCGGTGGTTTATTACCAGTAAAGTACGAGAGATGAACAGAGAGGAAGGGAGAGAGAGACAGAATAAACACTAAAAGACAGTGAGAGGAAGCCCGAGTGGGGAATAAATACGAACAGGACCTGTCGTGGCTTTAAACCTCCTCTTAAGCCAGTTTATGATATCTGGTATGTATCTGCGGTCATCTGATATGTGTGTGCGTGTGTTTGACGTTTGTTCTGAACATGATAATAATCAGGAAATATCTGTAGACAAATCTACGGAACCGGTCAGATTTTAGTTCAAAAGAACCTGAGTCTTGACTGAAGCGTGACTGTGACTGTGTTCCTGGGTGAAATTGAGCTTTCTGCACATAAATATAAAGGCGGATTATATTTTGGGGACATTCTTCTGAGTTAATAATTCCAGAGAGTGGTGCCGGAAAGGTTAAAGTCCCTGTTAGGACCACGCAATGATATCAGTGAACAAGCATGGAGCGTACAATAACGCACTGTATCACAGCACTTTGTACCTTTTCGTGCTTAACTGCATGTCAGGAGGAATCCCCGCAGAGGCGCCGCTCGCATGCGTCTCTGGGCTCGAGTCATGTGTCATCTAACACGTCCGATCACGGACGAGAGGTTGAGTGACTGGCTGACTGACTCGCTGTTGAAATTCTTTCCGTCTCCAAATGTGTTTTACAAGAATAGTTGAAGAAGCAGGCGCCTCTCGGGTAGGACAGAACACCTTTTTGGATTGGGGGCCTGAAGACCGCTGCTTAGGGTGGCTGCAGTTCTCAGATTTGCCCACAAGGTGGAGGCAGAGAACAGCTGAAGCGGAGCCTATATGTACGTAATGTAAACTGTTATTTGCATTTTTTTCAGCTGATCTTGGCAGGGCCTTCCCCAGTCTTATTCCATCGACCGTCGATGTATATTTCTCTGTATCTCTTTATTGTTGCTTATGTGTGAACAATAAGCAACAGAGTTGCAGAACCCAGACAGAGTGGCCGACAGGACGATGATATAAGAGACCGCAGGATCAGAAGTTTCTCCTCCTCTAGAACTTTTTTTTTCTTCTAATCACTACCGTCGGGTTTGTCGTTATCCAATCAGCAAAGAGGGTGGGAAGTGCACGCGTCTGCGATTGGCCCGCAGTTGAAGAGAGCCCGCCCCCCCCCCGAGGAGTTGGAGAGAGTTCACGCTTAGTTTTTCCTCCTCAGCCTTAGTTGTTGGGAACCAGAGTGCACGTCGAGAGCCGCGCCGACAGAAGTGCGTGTGCGCGGCGGCGGTTCCGTCTATCCTGAAGCGGCTCGATCATTCAGCAACATGAGGGCTGCGCGTCCACAAGGAGGGCAGGTTGGTGAATGTCTCCGGCGGCGTGTCTGCGCCACTCTGCCCCGCTCCGAGCCGGGCTGAGCCGAGCCCGAGCAGAGCCGAGCCGAGCCGAGCCGGGGCGGGGTGGTGTGCCTGTGTCACTCGTCTTGGCTTTGTTTGTCAGTCTGATCCCGCTGAGTGTCGTGGACAGTCGATGCCTGGGCCAGGGTCAGGCTCGGGGTCAGACCGGGCTGGTTGTTGGTCACAGCTGAGGTGACAGCCAGTGCAACCAGTGAGTCACCTGTTTTACACCAGAGGGACGTGCGTGTCCTCCTCTCTGTGATGCAAAGACGGGAAATATTTTCCTCCACCGCCTCCTCTCCTTTCTCAGCGTCTTCCTCTGACCTCTGACCTTCTGTGCAGGCGGTGGCCTCCTCACCCCACCTCCCGTTGCACCCGTGCACAGTCGGGCTTAGTGCCTCCGGGCTTCGGCGCCTTCTTTCCGTGTGGGAGCCACATCAATCCCTAATCTGGACTGAGTTCGAGTCCAGAACCACTGGCTGTGGGTGAGCTGGGCTGGTGTGAGAGCCGCTCGGCCTCTGTGCTGCTGGAGGGTTTGGAGCCATTTCAGCTCTTTTTGATCCCTGCAGATTTGTTCCAGCTGTAGATTATCTGGCGCTGCTCAGTCGGCGTTTTGTAGGCGCTAATTGGGTCAGTTTATTGTGTTCATTGTGGATTTTATAGATCTGGAGTGATCACCAGATCATTATATAGTTTTTTTCTGAGGGAAGATTGGAGACTCTTGTGAAAAAGGAGTTTGAATACAGTGATCTGTCAAAACAAACAAATATTTAGCTTTTTCGTCAGGTTGGAGGTTTCCAGGACGTCTCTTCGGCTCCCCTAAGATTCTCATCTAGTCGGGTTCAGTCCAGTTTGCATTTATCTGTGTCTGCACAGATAAATGCTCCTGAGGTAAGAGCTGGGTGCCCCACCGCGGGTCCGGTTCTGGTGGGGTCCTCTGACGGGTCTCCAGGTGGAGGACCGTTCAGGCTCTGGAGCAGCTGTTTTGTGATGTGTAGCAAGGATGCTGAGAGTTTGTAGGCGACCCAGGAAGAGAGCTTCCCAGCAGTTCTGGTGAAAGCTCGGCCACGTCGATGACACGGAGCGCTCCAACCTCGGCCGTTAGCGCCGCCCACCAGCGAGACGCTAATTAGCGTGAAGCGTCTCTATACTTTTCCGCCCGCCCTGTCATTTCCAGAGCCGCCTGTGGTGGTCAGCTCACCGGGTCTGGATGGACTTGGCCCCGGTTGGGCTGAGTCAGGCTTGGCTGTGGCAGCAAAGGCGAGAAAATGGTTCCATCACCCCCCCCCCAGTACAATGCTGCCTTGTGTTACGCGCGGCAGAACGGCGCAGTGGCGACGATGACGGCGGCGTTCTCTCCTCTACCGTATTCCTCTCCAGGCCACATCCACGTCCCCCTGCGCCTCGGAGGATTAGATAATAGGCAGCTTTAGTGTGGGCTGAGAAAAAGAGGTGTCACAGACCTCTCTTGTTGCCTTCTTTTCTCTCTCTCTCTCTCTCTCTTGTTCTCTCCTCCTCTTTTTTGTACCATCTGTGCCACGAGGAGCCTGGCACCGCTCGAGGCGTCAAGGCCAAGTTAGCTTTATTTTATCTCTCCGCACGTATGCGCGGCCGCTTCTGCGTTCTGTCGCGGAACGGCAGCGTTTCCACGGACGCGCGGAATCGTTTCAAGGCATGGAGGCCATTCAGTGTGTCCCGCGTCGCTCCACGCACCTCAGGTTTGCGACCACACGTCCAGAAATAGACGTGCATCTCACAGCTTGGGTATTTTATGACCGTGTAATCAGTAACAGCGAGACTGACCCCTGTCAATCTGGGCGTCCCGTTCTTTAATATTTAAACGCGTTTCTGCAAACCTCTGATCAATGGTGATGTCTGATAAAGGTGTATTGAGAGGAAAAGCCACGTCTGACCTCTGCTTTGAAGCTACCGCTGCTCCTCAGCGGGCGGAGGCAGAGCTGGAGGCTGAGGATCCTCCAGCATCCAAAAAGCGAGGGCCAATGTTCTTGAATTCCTCTCAAATGAGAGCGTAAGCTGACTTGGTCCGCATGGATCCGTCTGCCCGCTGGTTTCCAGAGAGCACGGTGCAATCATTTTCTTCCTCGTATTGGAAATATAAACATTCTCCACCCAGCTCGGCATGAGAAACGCTGCAGCTGGTTCCGTTCAAAGCGTGTTCACGTGGCTTTGGGTTCTTGTGCAACAGGTTGCGTCGCCGCTTTTCTCTTTTAAGAAGTTTCTGCCTGCTGTTTTTTTGTTTTAGGGCACGTAGCCGTAGAACCGCCACCAGGAAGTGGGTGGAAGGGATTAATAATTGGAGCGTGGGTGCACGTTAAATACAGTGTTGATTGTGGATTAACCTCACGTGGCCTGCTGTGCTGCTGAGCTCTTCTGCTCCCGGTCTTTAGCAAGTGGCGCTTCCAAAGGTAACAGAGCGAAAACATGAATTTGAGATATAGCGTAGCTTTTAATTCATGTTATTTAGCAAAAATGAGTCCGGCAGTACCGATTTCAGTAATCACCTTTATCTGCCCCACTTATCAGTCTTGTGTCTGCGTCCTTTCTTTCCTTTTCTTTTGTTGCCAGCACCGGGATGACTCAGTTCCCCTTGCCTGCCCAGCCTTCTTTACAAATTCGAGCACGCCGTCTGTGACAGGTGGGCGGGGCCAGGTGGTGTCCCCTTAGGGACGGCAGGTCTGCTGTTGTCCTTGCAAACTTGGAAACATCATCGCTGCCTTAGTTTAACGTTTGCCGACCCCCTCGGGGCCCCCCGCTGGCCTCGGGTGCCCAGCACTTGCCTGTTAAGCCTGTTGACAAGCTGCTCTGCTGAGCACACAAAGATGCAGCCATCCAACTCAGGTACCAATCATATGACTATTTAAATGCTTTCCAAGGGCGGTTTTGCGCTTTTATGCTAGGCGACGCTTGATTATGAAAATGAAGCTTAGTGTCTTACAGAGTGAGAGTAAACAAGATCAGTCAAACCTGGATCGTTATTGGAAAGTGGTGTCAGCAGGTTCCCCACAGCCATAATTAGAGCTGTCTGGTGCGATCATGGCGGTAATCATTGGTAATCACGTTTGCCCTAATGAAAAAAAAAGCTGTGTGAAACGGTAGCAGTGTGGTTTTTTTTGGTTTTTTTTGGTTTACTGGAGCGAGCGGTGGGGGAGGGGGTACGAAGGTCTATCACGGTCCTTTTGATCTGATGAGTCCTGCTGGAAGAGGTTCGACAGACCCCCGCACCTGCAAGGGTGGTCCACCAATCAGTGTCCTTCAACACATGGCCCCGCCCACCAAGCATTTAAGGGAATCCAAAACAAGCACTTCCTTAACTCGGTACAGTTTTCAGGAAAAGTTTACGATGTTTTTAATTGTTTCCTGGGTAATTTCAGTGGAAACGCGCCCATGGTCAGAATCCCAGCTAAAAGTGCTCGCCGCTGCTTCTCTTATCTCTGATACTATCTGGACCGGTTGCCTGCTGGTCGCTGAGCCGTGACAGGAAGCAGAAAGGAGCGCCTGCTCTTGGAACGGCGTGGGGGAGATAACACCTACACGCGCTCGTTCCGTTGCTCCCACGCCTGCTTCCAAAAGCGACGACTCCTGCGGCCTGTTTGTGTGGCAGGCCGGGCTGCTGCGGCGGGGGTGGAGGAGAGGGGGTGGAGGAGAGGGGGTGGAGGAGAGGGGGCGTCGCTGGGTATTCTTGGAGCGTGGAGATAACTCCACTGTCATAAATACTTCCTCTGGAATCCAAGCACGCATGCCTCCTCCTCCTAAAAGGAAAAAAAAAAGAAAAGAAAAGTCCAGACAGAACCAGACTGACACAAACACAGGATGAAAGAGGTGAAAGTTTCCCAGGAAAAAGAGGAAGGGTGTCGTTGTTGTGGCCCCTCTGGCGGTCAACGTGTTGGCGCTTGTTGGGTGTTCAGGGACTGTTGACAGGGACCGGAGCAGCCGCTCACTGACTTCCAGACCTGTTTATCCCAAAACAGTTTGTGTGGTTTTGACCTTTTTTTTGTACTGTAACACCGAAGAAGGTCAAAGAATGCTAAAATGATACATTGTGCGCACCTTCTGACCCTCACCTGCCGGTGTCCCGTCTCAGCAACGCTGGATTCTACAGAAGGCTGCTTTTTTTTTCCCCCTGAAAACTGGCAGCAGAAATTGAATTTTCCCAACAGGACGAACAGGTTTATTCTTTATTTCCAGTTAGCCTGAGCTTCCGCACAGTTTTGCACGTTAAAATGACAACATTAAATGGAGAGTTCATGTAAATACACATATTTGTTGACTGCAAATATGTACACAAGATGCGGTGAAACAAGCCGCACGTCAGCATCTATGCAAATATTTACTTGGAAGATGCAAAAAAAAAAAAAAAAAAAAAGTGACTAACCGACTGTTTCACAGTTTGGTGTTACACACGAGGGCAACGAGCAGCGCAGCCGTTTGTTTAGGCTGCACGTTTGTTCCTTACAGCTGAATAAATTAGATCCTTGGATCTGAGGCCAATGATTATGATGTGTTTTACGCACTGAGAAAGACGCGTTTGTAATCCTTTCATCAGCCCTTTCATTCAGTTTCGCTTTCAAAATCAGGTCATGGTGAGACAATAAAAGGCAAAAGAAAAGAAAACAAAGTAGCTGGGAGTCGGTTTGTTTTCTTTTGATAGCTTTGATCATTTTTGGTTCACTTTTTGATCTGTTTTGACTTTTTTTGTTTTCATTTTCTTTAATGAATGATGCAATGCGAGGAAAAGCCAACAGAGGCCTCCAGCGAGTCGGAGAAGACTTTCCCTTTGTCCTCAGGCAGAAGTGGGACAGTAATGTCTCTCCTGTCCACTAGGGGTGCCCTTCTCTGGGGGTTAGCTGCTGAACATGCCCCTGAAGGCTCGGCCCACGACCAGTAACCTCAACCTGGTGAGTTTTGATCTTTCGGATTCTGAGGAGGACCGGGACGTGCAGGACGGCATCCAGATGGCGGATCTTGTGGAGAGCCTGGACACCAGAGAGCTGGACATCGGAGATGGAGAAGATAACGACTACGATGGAAACGCGCTAGGTGTGATATGCTCGGTGTTCGCTCATCGTCTCGCCGTTACGTAACTCAAGTCATGCAAACGTTTTCCATCGAAGAAACATTTGACCTGATGTTGCAGCAGAAACAGGCTGCTCGGTCGATGCAGCCTGTTTCTGCTGCAACAGCCCGAACAACACCTACATGCGCAAGCAGAACCATCGCGCTAACCGCCCCGTCTCCCTCCTCCTCCTCCTCCTCCTCCTCCTCCCTCCCTCAGGGGACTGCCGCATCCCGTTTTCAGCGGTGTACGCCACAGTGGGCTTCAAGGAGGCCAACGCCACGGTCTACCTCCCCACCATGCACATCAGTGCCCGCATCCTGGAGGTGGAGAGATTCACCGCCGCCCAGAACCGCTCCAAGCTGTCACAGCACCGGAGCGTCAACAAGGTGATGCACGTGGACCATCAAGAGGTGAAATGCACCACAAAGTACTCATTATCTGTGTGTGTGTGTGCGTGTGTGTGTGTGTGTGTGTGTAGTCTCTGCCAGCAGTGTTCAAGATCGAGCTGAAGCACGGTGAGTTCACATGGGTGATTAAGAGGAAGGAGAAACACTTCATGGAGCTGCACAGAGAGCTGCGGACCTACAAGACCTTCATGAGGATCCCGCTGCCGTCGCGCAGGTTAGCCTTCGTGCACCGCATCCCGTGCTGAAACCTGCTCTGTTGTGTCTGCTTGGATTTTCTAGTTATTACCCACAATCCTCAGATGGTCATAGTCCAGGGGTGGGCAATTATTTAGCCTGAAGGGCCACATTGGGTTTTAGATCTTGATGAACAGGCTGGCCAGGTGGTGCAGGAAACTAACCCTCCAAACGAGGATCAGAGGTTAACTGAAGATCCTGCTTGATGTGCTGTTGACTGAGAAAATATTTTGGAGAGCCTGTAAATTGGTAAAACTAGAGATGGAATTTGGCTTTTGGACAAATTATTGTGAAGGCTCTGCGGGCCGGATTAAATACTTCATCGGGCCACAAGTGGCCCCCGGGCCTCAGTTTGCCCACCTCTGTCATAGTCCAAAGGTGCCTTTTTATGATGTAGTAGTATCTCCCACTTGGGTTTAAGTTATTTTATCCCAGTTTGTACTGGGTGTTCCATGCAGAATCCCAGGCGTGCAGTTGTACTCTAGTTTTGTCACACACGCACATACACACACCTTTTCTTTAGTTTTATTTCCTTCAACGCAATTCTATTCACGCGACTCCTTGATTTTTAATATGTTTTACTACATTCAGATCATGTCGCACAACAGCAGTTAAACACACAAGCTGCAAGTGTGTTTCGAGTTTTAAAACAGGTTTCAAAACAGCTCCTGTAGGAAAGCAATTATCTGGTAACATTCCAGCACTTATTACTAGCCACAGGCTAAAAGTTGAACAGCAAACAGCCTCAGGCTGGTCTGATGGGAAGTTGAATGGATGGAAACTTTACGCATAGATGGAGAGGAAACGTGCATCTTTAAAAAAAACAAAAAACAAAAACCAAAATCCCTCTCCTTCTCAGCCACACAGTCAGGAGAAGGTCGGTGAGGAAGAGCGAGGTGAGAGAAATGCCCTCCCTGCCGAGGGGCGGGGGAGACGACCTGGTCCGAGACGAGCAGGTGTCCAGCAGGAGGGTAAGAGGCGTCCGCTGTCTCACAGCTTTTTTCCCCCCTGCTTGGCTGCTGGCGCGTGCATATTAACACGTACCCGCACCGAGTTTTTAAAATACTCACGGTGGCCAAAACGGTGTGTGTGTGTGTGTGTGTGTGTGTGTGTGTGTGTGTGTGTGTGTGTTTTCACAGAGACAACTAGAAGACTATTTGAACAAGCTGCTGAGGATGGCCATGTACCGCAAATACCACCATACTGTGAGTAATCCCGCTACGAGCTGTGTCGCTGTCAGCTGACCTCATCGGGAGCGCAGGGCAAAATGTCCACGCTGCGTCGCACACACCCCACGGCTCGCGTTCGCTGCTGAAGCTGCCGCCGGCTCGTTCAGGTGCACTTCCAAAAGTGGACATTTCCAAGTGCAAACAGGTGTAGGGGGCTGGTTTACCGTTAAACGCCTTCCTCGCTGCAAACAGAGCCGCAGGCCGAAAACAGTTGATTGCAGACGCTGGGTTAGGAAGATTTCGAGGAAACGAAAACGATCAGCAGTGATAAAATCGAGCGTATGAAGATCTACTCTCATTTTGGAACGTGGAGGGTTTACAGAGATGTTTAAAGTGTTGACTCGTGGGATTTCACTGTTTTATGTTGGCCCCGCCAGACTTTAGAGCGGCCCGTGCACCACGCAGCTCCTCCTAACGTCACGTTTCCACTCCCTGTCTGATTCAGATGGAGTTCATCGACGTCAGCCAGCTGTCCTTCATTCATGACCTGGGGCCCAAAGGACTGTGAGCGTCTCCTCTCTTACTCAAACCTTCTGACCCGTTTCACAGCCCGCAGCACACGACGGTGTCATTTCTGTCTCTGCCAGGGAGGGGCTGATCTATAAGCGCTCTGGGGGGCACCGCATCCCCGGCATGAACTGCTGCGGCCAGAACCAGGTCTGCTACCGCTGGTCCAAACGGTGTGTGAACAGGCACAAATCTGCACATATATCGCATGGACTAGACCTAGGGCTGGGCTCTAACGCACGGTTTCAGGAGACTTTATCCTTAGATATACATCTACTGCGCTACGTGCCTACGTGCTAATATTTTGGTACTGTGTCTATTGTTCCGTTTAGGTTTTCTTTTCTTTTCAGCCTATTTTAAATCTTTTTGTGATGAGCTTTTCTCACTGACTAAAATGGAGCTGTGAAGGATGTGAAGTACAGATTTCTGGCAGGAAGCTGTCGGAGCGAAGGCGTTAAAATGCAGCGAGCGCTCGCCGAGGCGGCCGCGGCGACCGGCTCTGCTGCGCAAACACGAAGGCAGCGTCGGAAAACGGGCTTCTTCCATCCGTCCCCCGGGGGGGAGAAATGAGATGTGCACACTGTAAACGCTGCTGCTGAGGTGTGTGTGTGTGTGTGTGTGTGTCACAGCTGGCTGGTGGTGAAGGACTCGTGCCTGATCTACATGAAGCCAGACACTGGAGCCATCTCCTTTGTGCTGCTGCTGGACAAAGAGTTCACCATCAAGATGGACTCCAAAGCCACAGAGACCAAACACGGTGTGCGGATCGACAGCCTCTCCAGGTGTGTGTGTGTGTGTGTGTGTGTGTGTGTGTGTGTGTGTGTGTGTGTGTGTGTGTGTGTGTGTGTGTGTGTGTGTGTGTGTGTGTGTGTGTGTGCGTGTGTGTGTCAGAAACTATAAATAAAGATGGCAGACGTCGGCATCTCAGCCCTCGTCTGGTGGGAGGCTGCAGCAACATAAGCCCCGCCCACCACCTGTTGTTTGGTGTGACATGATTGACAGCTAAACCATCAAGTGGACAGAAGGATGTGGGAACATGTCACTCTTCTTTGTTTTATGTCCAAGTTGAAATTTAATCAAAGGGTTTTGTGAGAGAGCGAATCGAGAGACCCAAAAAAATAGAATTATGAGTAAAAAAACCCCATTAAAGTTAAGGGTTTATGTTGAGATTAGATCCTCTTCCCCTTTGATTTTCTCTTTTCTGTGCACGTGCTGGCCACAGGACCCTGGTGTTCAAGTGCAGCAGCTACAGACATGCTCGCTGGTGGGGCCAGAGCATCGAGAGCTTCGTCAGGGATCACGGGAAGGCGTTCCTCCGAGTCCACCGCTTCGGCTCGTTTGCACAGGAGCAGGAGAACATCCCGGCCAAATGGTAAAACGAGAGCCCTTTCTGGTTGCTGGTGTTCCAAAACGAGCTGTTTCAGTCCCTCATTTCTAAACAATGTCATGAATATGTGCACGAAAACAGCAGAAAAATCTCAGACCATCTTGCTTTTTGTGTGCCTCCTCATGGTAACTATGGAAATGTACAAACAGCCACCTCTCCTCTCTCTCTCTCTCTCTCGCTCTCTGCCATCTTTAAGACTTTTGTTCATCGCTTCCCCCTCAGCTGGCAGAGTCTGCGCTGCTGAATCATCTGCCATAATGACAGAATAAAACTATCTTTACAGTCGGCCTGAACCTGGGAGAAACCTGTTGTTTTCATTGAAAAAGTGGGGGTTGTCATGGCAACGCAGCTTTGGGTGGAGCTTTACGTGACAGTCTGGCGCTTCACATTTCCTTTCTAAAGCATTTTTACTTTTTTTTTAATTGGTTTTATTTAACTTTTACGCATTTCCGTGTCCACACAAACACAAGTTGGTGTGATTTCTCTATTAAGATCAGTGGTTTGTTTTTTCTTTTAATCATTCCAGGTACGTGAACGGGAAGACGTACATGGAGGATGTGGCTCATGCTCTGGAGGAGGCTAAAGAGGAAATCTTTATCACTGACTGGTGGTGAGTTTTATTCTACCAATGGTTTTCAAACGAACCAAAATAAACCGCAGCAGAGAACTTAATTTGTTGCGTGGACACTTTTCAAACTCAAGCCTTCTTTATTTCCCTGGTTTCTGAGGAAAATGTTGTCTTTGCTGTTGATCCTTCAATAAAAGTCTAAAAAAAAGTAGGAGCGGGAGTGGGCTTGTCGTCATGGCTACACAATAACAGGACTTATCATTCATGCGTTACCGCCTTCACTGGTTTTCCACCTGTAGAAACCAGTTTGAATCCAGTTACAGACTGGGAATGTGCTCGTACATGTGTGTGTGTGTGTGTGTCACGGCTCTGGAAGCAGTTAGCTGAACACAGACGACCACCAGGCAGCTGTCGGCTGGTTACTCGTGCAGAGTTACCAACGGCGCCCTGGAGGGCAACACAATAGTGCGCTCTCCAGTTACAGCCTGATCCACCAGCCCAGTGCAGAAACAGGCGGTCAGAAAGTCTCCAGATAGCTGCTTCCATCTACTCTCTATTCGCCCGCCTTTACCTGGAAGGAATCATCTTAGGAGCTGATCACATGACCTGTCTGATGACCTGCGTGGGCGGCTGACTGACAGAAATGGCGGATGACTGTTTTTCTCCTCCTCCTCTGCTGCAAGGCTGAGCCCGGAGATTTTCCTGAAGAGGCCTGTGGTGGAGGGCAACAGGTGGAGGCTGGACTGCATCCTCAAACGCAAGGCAGTGAGTGGGATGTCTGGATCAAGACCCAATAACGCCATCAGATCGGCCATTAACAGTGCTGCTCTTCAGAAAGGTTTATTTTAAAGTTTCCTCTTCCTTCCGTGTCTCTATAGCAACAAGGCGTGCGGATCTTTGTGATGTTGTATAAGGAGGTGGAGCTCGCGCTGGGCATCAACTCAGGCTACAGCAAGAGGACGCTCATGCACCTGCACAGCAACATCAAGGTAACTGCTGCATTCTGGGTAATGAGTGGCGTTTAGGCAGACGGATGGTCCCAAACAGGAGGATGCGTTGGTGTTTCTGGGCTTTTAGGTGATGCGGCACCCGGACCACGTCTCCTCCTCCGTCTATCTGTGGGCGCATCACGAGAAGATCGTCGTCATCGACCAGTCGGTGGCCTTCGTGGGCGGGATCGACCTGGCGTACGGCCGCTGGGACGACAGGGAGCACCGGCTGACGGACGTGGGCAGCGTGACGCGCTCTGTGGCCGTGGAGCAGGTCGGAACAAGCGCTCGGGCACGCGCACTAGAAAGTGTCCCGTCCGTCTTTCAACGGAGCTAAATTCCGTGTTTCCAGGCCGGCCGAGCCAACTCCCCCCCCGGTAAGGGCGCGCTGCCGGTCGGCGGCGTCTCCGAGAGCAACGGGCAGGGAGTGCCCCCCGGCGAGCTGCCCAAGCTGAAGGGGATCGGACGGAACCGCAGG
>BJFM01001954.1:77280-83406 GCA_016586285.1 Arothron firmamentum | reverse complement strand
TGTGTGTGTTGGGCAGGTCAGGGGTAGCTAGCTCTCACATGGCCACAGGAGCGCTAACTGTTGCCTTGGCACTCCCGTGGATAGGAACCCGCAGACGGAGCCGCGTGGGAAGGCGAGTGGAGGGTGAAGTGGCTCTTCACGGGTGCAGACTGTTGCACCTTTCCCTCTCTTCTACGCGTTCCTCCATCCCCGCTCGCCTCGCCGGCTCCGCACCCGTTGACCTTTTGCCAAACGAAAGAGGCCTGAACGGTGGCAGAAGAGGTGCGACAGACAGGCCGCGTTTTTTTGTTTGTTTTTTTTTTTTTTTTCATAAAAGATGGAAATGCACATGTGCACATGCGGGTCAGAGGCATCATCCGGTCAGCTGATGGTGGCGGCAGATGGCGAGGCAGCAGGAGGTGCGGCGGCGGCGGGGGGGGGGCTCAGGTGCGAGCGGAGATGAAAGCGAGAGCAGGTGAGGGCGACGGTGACATGATGGGTGAAAAACAGGAGCGGTGAGAGGCGAGAGTGTGTGACCAGTGACTAAAGTAGACCCTTCTCCACCTCCCCCACCTCCCCTCTCCCCTCATGGATCCTTGTTGCCCAGTAAGACCGCATTCCTCCGGCCCCTCACCGCGGACGCCATAGTAACGAGGCCACAGCAATGCCCAAGGCTCACACAGAGCTTATTCATGAATAGTCCATATACTGTATGGCAGAATTGCCCCTCTCCCTCCCACCCTCTTTTCCACCGCGCCTGCCTGCTTCTACTTGACCTATTTTTACCCTCCCGAGTCACTGATGGGGACTTGAATTCTCTCTTATACTGAAAGAAGCACTAAGACATTTAAAATTAAAGCAGAAGACGGTCTGGGGATGTTCCTGGATCCTCACTTCCCCAAGAACCAACTCCCAAACGTCAACGTTTTCCAGAAAATAATTGTTGGTAATAATATCTGCTTCCCGTTATGCGTACTTGCTCTGCTCATTTGCTCGAGTATGCTGACTTGTGTGGACTTGGGAAAGCTCGGTGTGTGTCCCATGATGCATTTCACCTCAGCCGGTGACAGCAGCCGCAATGGTGGAAATGAGGTACTTTGGGCATGTGACTGTGAATGTAAACGCGCAGCAGGCCCAAAAAAAAACCCCCCGACAAACTCTTCTCACGTCATATGAGGAAAGTGTGAATTCTGAAGCGGCTGTGCTGGCGGGAAGGCTAGAGGGATCGACTGAAATGATGGCAAGGACAGAGTGGCGGACGGAGCCCACGATGAGCGATGGGGAGGATGGAGCGATGACAGGAAAAGGCGTGAGATGACAGCTTGGCGGAGATGGATGGAAGGCGAGGGGGGGGAGGCGAGGACGCGGACGGGTTAATTAGCATAGCGGAGCAGAGTCCTGGCGTCCTGGGCGGGCTGTAAATCTGCGATTAAGAGTCGACTTCTGAGCTGCGCGTGTCTGGATGAGACGTATTTAGCGTTGGGACGCCGCAGCAGCACCAGCGGCGAGCCGCGCCGTTGAAAGAAGCGCTTTTATGAGAGGCAGACCTCCACCCAGCACGGCTCCAGTCATCCTCTCGGAGCTCCTGCCTCCATCCCGCTCACTTGTGCGATAATGTCCTTCTTGATCTCGACGCTGCCCCACCTCTCGCCATTTTAGTGACTTTCTCAGAAATTGTCACGACGGCAAGGAAACTCCGACCTTAAACGTCGTGGTTCTCTGTGTCCCTCTGACGGGGGGACTTTTGGTTTTAGTTCCGGCTGTAGGTCAGCTGTAACACCAGCACGGGTTTGTAGGTTGAGGGTTCGGTTGAGGAAAAGGTCCTCGCAAGTGTTGCAAAGTGTAGGCCTGCACTCTAAAAGCCATTATTTCTAATGGCCCCCAGCCGCTCGCAGAACAATATCACCCATTTAGGGCTGCGTCCGTCTCTGCGGCTCTGCTCCCAAAGCCGATCCCGCTGTGTCCTACCTCTGCCTGTGATGGGAAACTGTAAACCTAAGGGAACCACTGGGACCAGAATGCATTTGGTTGTGTTTTCACAGGCTGCAACAGGTGTACGGTTGTCGAAAACGTCTCTTTAGCCACAAGTTTTTAAAAATTCCGGTGGTTCCACAGATGCTAATCTCTTACAGATGCTCCTGCTTCTGCTTTTTGTTCTGGTTATGCAACAACTTGCCCCCCAAGCTGAATAAAAACACCTGAAGCATGACAGAGCAAACATTTGAATGGTGAATGTTGGCTGTCTCGCTGTGATTCAGCACCGTTCCGCAGACACGATGTGATTCATCCGTCACCGCCGCAGTCATGTGGATGTCATGTGATTCCACTCAGGGGGAACATGAAATAAGAAAAGGAGAAGGGAATGAGAGAAGTCTGGCGCGCAGATGTGCGCACGTGTGCACGAGCGAGGCCCGCCGCGCGCTGAGAGCTCATTCTGCGAGTGGCCCATAAAATGTGAATGATACTGTGCTATATTTTTTATCAGCGTGCCTCAGGATACGCACGAACTGGAGCGGTGAAAATACAGTTCCTCGGCGAGAGGCTCCTGCACCCCAGCGCTTCTAGTGTGCACATGCATGCCCTTTCCTGCCACCTGAACGGTTTTTATAGAAATCCGCCGATAAAACGCACCCTGGTGCATCATGGGAGCTGCTGTCAAGGCCTCGCGTGCGGCTCTGCGGCTGAGCTGACGCTGCGGCGAGGGGCGGAACCGCCGCCCGGGGAAGCGCAGACACCGAGACAAGACGCAGCCGTCTGCCTGCAGCCGCCCACCCCCCCGGCACGTTTGGGTTGGACGTGCGCTCTTTTCAGTCCGTGCCCACTCATCCCGCCTAGAACATTTGATTACCAGCCCTTGTGTAGGAGTTCTGCCACGGTGTGAGAGTGTGTGTGTGTGTGTGTTTGTGTGTGAGACAGCGGGAGGATGTACTTGAGACGGAGTGTGAGAACCGATTTCTCCTGCGATTCCACGTCAGGGAGAGAGTGGGTCTCTGCTGCGAGAAGGGCGAAGAACTACAGGAAGGGATGGGAAGGGAGAGAGGAGCAGCAGGGCCCGTCTTCAGAGAACCCTGACAGGTTGACGGGTCTGCTGAGACCGGCAGAAACAAACAAACAAGGGGGGGGGCAGGCGAAAGAACGGACACAAGAGTACAGAGACGGCTGGAGTTCACACTCGCAAAGTTTCTGCGTCATCCTGTGGCGCGGTGACGGCGCACACTGATGTCTGCCTTACACGCTGGAACAGTTGGCCGAGTAAAAGAGGAAGTGCAAGAAAGAGAGAGAGAAAATGGTGAGGAAAGAGGGGCGGGAAGGCAGCCGGCTGGCGGATAAAGAGACGCTTTATGGGGAGCTGTGGTTTAGCACCAGTCCCAGTTCAGTCAGCGATGACGAGCTTCAAGTGGTGCCTTCAGGGTCGCGGCTAGCTGTTAGCATGTCACGCATGAATGCGACTGGTTGTTTAGAAGTCTAAGCAACAATGATAGTTTACAGACAGATCTTTGTGTTTCTGAGCTGTAGCATTCTGAAAAAAAAAACCCCACATTTGATTATTTTACTGCAGTTCAGGCAGTTCAAGGCCTGACTGGGTCCGGACCTCCGGCCCAGCTCTGCGTCCTACTAACCTTCATCTGGATCAAATCCGTCAAAGAAGCCAGGCGGTTGTGTTGGCGCAGGACGAACCGCAGGTGCGACTTTTCCGCAGGATTTCAGAGTGCGACGTCTCTGGGGCTGCTTAAAGAGCTCCGTGTTCCTGCTGGAATGGGATTGTTGGAGAGCGGCAGCCGGTCCTGGACTCTCTCAGGGCCGAGGGAGAGAGTGTGTTGATAAAAGAGCGAGCGAGAAAAAGAGACATAGATGGTCTTAGTGGTTGGCGAAGTGAGAGGAGAGGGTGAATACCAGCAATTGTTGGAATGCTGGAGCAACGCACCGCAAAAATGAAGGGGGAGGTGTGTGTGTGTACGCGCGTGTGTGTGTGTGTGTGCGTGTGCATGCTTGTGCTGGGGTCAGTGGGTTCTGTGATGCCGTCAGCGTTTAGCTTGTCCGGACCCGGGTCTACGGTGTCCCGTCCTGAACGTCTGGAGGTCCCAGGTGGACGAGCAGGACATGAACGCTACCGCTGAGGCTGATGGGACTCTGACGATAACACCTGCCGATGACGCGTCGACGACGGTTGATTTTAATGCTAATTCCCAATCCGGTGGAATTTTGCCGAGCGCATCATCTCCCTCGTCGCACCAAACAGGAAGTGATGTCACAGGAGCCGTACTGATGAACCCCTGTGGCGTGGGAGTGGGATGTGCTTCGTGTTAAGTGTTTTGCAACCTCGCCGCCGTCCTGCTAATCCCAGATGGTCTCCTCTGTCTTTCCAGGATCCTGCTGGCATCTTTGAGCTGGTCGAGCTGGTGGGAAATGGCACGTACGGGCAGGTGTACAAGGTAAGACGCCGGCTGTGAAAGTCCGCAGGTTCCCCCAAAGGCTCGTCAGCTCTTCTAATTTGTTCCACGGAGAATAAAGACGGCAACCGCACAGAAGCCGGCCGGACGCTCGAGAGAAATGGAGCGAACGTAAAGGAAAGCTGAAAGCAGGAAACTGGGGCACGCTGGAGTGCTTTTAGGAGAATCCCTTCTGCCGTTTTTCTTCCCCTTTTCTCCCCTTTTCTCTCTCTCTCGTGCGGTGGCGTTTGCGCTTCCTCTTTACCTCTCCTGCCCTCTTGAAAACGTGACGCTTCGGTGCGTTGGGACACAGGAAGCGGCTGCGCTGGCTGGTCTCGGGTTGTTGTGGTTTGAGGGGTTTTTTTTGTCAGCTGCTCTCAGCTGTGTCCTGCTGCCGTGGTAACCCTATCTGCCAGCCCCTGTCACTGGCCCGACTTCCCCTTTCCCCATGTGAGGATGATGCTGGTCTTCGCTTCCTTTTCCTGAGTCTTGCAGCTCCATCCTGCCATGGTGCAGGATGCGGGCCGGGGGGGGGGCACGCCGCCGTCGCTCGTAAATGTGCGCTGGCCTCGTGCAGTTTGCGGTTCTGTGAGGGCGCGTGTTTAATGGAGCGGAGAGTCAAGGTCATGGTGGTGATGGCAAGATCGGCCCTTGCATCTGATTGGCTGCGATGAGGGCGAACAGAGGTCGGGCGCGAGCTGACACGCTGAGGCGTGCGCACGTGGAGGTGGACGGAGGCAGGGATCCAAAGGGAAAGCGGGGAACTCCAGGATGATGTTCTGTCGGCTTTTTGCCGACTCTGCTGTCTTACGCCACAGCTCATTTGCCGGCTGACGTTCTGACAGGCTGTTGCTGTACATTAGCTGGTAAGCGAGCGCCCGTAGCGCCGCGGCGGCGGCGCGCTCTGCGCTTCTCTCCTTCGTGAAGCTGATCCGCGGTGATTTATGATTGGCTGTCACGTATCCACTCGACACTGAAGTCAAGTCCCGGGGTTCCCGTGGCAACGTAAACTGAACTGATATAGAAATATGGCTTAATGTGCTGCTGATAAGATTAAATCAGGCAGAAATGGCAAAGCTGCATGTAATGTGTGTTATTACTACCTGACATCTTTTTCTGTACTTTAACCTATTTGGCAGCTTTATTAAAGCCCGGAACTTAAAAACTTCTCACAATCTGCTGCAACACGAGGCTTTTTAAACCTCGACAAACAGCGAGCGGTGATGAGGCCCCGTCAAAACCACAGCTGCTCGGATCCAGTCTGGACTGGTTAGACTGGGCTCACGCGCGCAGACGAGCGGCAGAATCGCGCCATCTATTTTGAATTCCTCGTTGACAGGCGAGCAGGTGACGCAGAAGTGCTCATTTTCCACATCTTTCAGATAAGAGGAGCACCAGAGGAGCGCGCTGATGCTCGTCACCGGGCTGGAAGCTCGGCTCGGATGAAAAAGACACCCTTTTCTTTTTTTTTATTCATTCTGTTTTGATGCTGAAAATAAAGGAATGTGCTCACTGGCTCCGGGCCAGTTTGCTGCTGATGTAGCCGTGATCAAGCGCAGCGGCGCTCTGATGTCTGCTTTCACGCCATCGCTGCCCGCCAGAAAGTCACACGGCACCAAAACATTTGTTTTGTTTTTCATTTTAAGGTGAATATGCAGATTCTTTTTTTGACAAAATAATTTTGAGCTCCTCTTTGTTCCCCGACACTGAATTATTT
>BJFM01001954.1:69780-74780 GCA_016586285.1 Arothron firmamentum | reverse complement strand
CGCATCCGCTCAGTGAGCCCGTTGGCGGATGCAGCGCTGCTTCCCGTTTCTTTGCATCCCCGCTCTCTCTCTTCCTTATCTGGCGTCCTGGTGAATGAACCGTGAACCGTGACCGAGGTGGATGTTGCTCGTTACCGTGGGAACGGGCAGATGTGCTCATTGCGCGTACGGGCACGCTCACACCTGGCAGAGTGTTCATTAGCCTACATCCTGCCCCCTCTTCCCCAAAGCCGCATGGCCCACTTACCCACAATGCACTCCTACCACCCAAACAAGGGTCGGCTAGCCTCGTGTCGATACCCTTCTCCCCTCTCCCCTCACTCTCTTTTGTTTCCAGTCACAACGTCCATTTTTAATTGAAAGTGCAGTCAGTAAACAGCTGCTTAGCCGCGGCTCCAGTGCTGATCAGTAAATCAATAAGCTGTATCAGCTTCGACTTTTCTATTTTTCTCCTCTCGCTCTTATTAATGTTTTTCCACAGCCTCCTTTGGCTCCCAGCCTTTTGTGCGGCCCCGCTCCACTTCATTACAGCAGCCTCTATTCATCTTCCTGTCCTCCGCGCCCACCGTCCCCGTTCCGCCGTCTCCCTACAGTAAATCCGGTCGGCCCCTGCGTTTGACCTCCAGAGCCGCTGGAGCGTGACGCTGATGTGCTGAACGCGCCGCCGCGACCTTCCTCTTCCTCTGTGGGTTTTCATTGGCTTCGTACTCCACCCTCCAGCTGTAGGGTGCAAACCGGCAGGTGGGCAGCTAACGCGGGGAATTAACCTGCGCAGGCGAGATAGCGGTGGGACGGGTTCGTGGAAACACTGTTAGCTTGTCCTCGACTCCGATCTGCAGATATCTGAGTTGTTCTGAGTCTGTTATCCAAGTTTCTCAGGATGAATCATTAAAAATCTCACATTAGTCTTCCTTGTATCCACCTGTCTCTCTCTAAGCCTTTTCTACCACGTCCGTGCACGTGATGGAGGGATTTGGCGGCGGCTTGGGAGATGTTTTCCTGTTGTTTACGGCGCAGGCAAAGGGGGGGGCGATCCCGCCCGTGACCCCGGCTAAGTCTGTTTCCGTTGCGTTTGTGCGTCGGCCGGCTCGTTAATGAGCTCGTTTTAGTGCGAGCCGGCGGGTTAATGAGCGGCGCTGTTTCGGCTCAGATGGATCGCTGCCCAGCCGATAACGGCGGTTCATTCAAAGTGGGATCAACACACACACTTGTTGTCTGAAGGAAAAGGATACTCACACACTCCATCGATAAAAGCCGCCTGGACTCTTCCACAGATCATCGCTCTCATCTTTTCTCTTCCCCTCCTCTCGGACCTTCTATCTTTTTACATCTCTTCCCATCTCTCTCTCTCTCTCTCTTTTCCGTGTGTGTGTGTTAGCGAGGCCCCCGGGGCACCTCTATATTTCCCGACTGTTGCGGTGCTAGATTGGAACGGAGACCTTTGTCGCTTTTATTTACTGCCTCACTGCTTCCGCCGCAGCGCGGGTGTGGCGTGCGGCGCGCTGGAGCCGGCGCGGGTCTGATCCCGCCGCTGATGGAACGGTAATGAGCTGTGTCTTGTGATATTGGCCCCTTATTTCTTTGGGATCCTGGTGGCAGAGCTCCGCCTGTCGTCTGTTAGCCAAAACGGAGGCCGGGGCCTGCGACGCGGGGCCTGGCGGCGTGCGGAGGACGCCGGGGCTGCGTGGCTGTGGCGGGAGCCGCGGCTGACAATCCCTGTTTGACCTGCCTGTCAAAGCGGGCCAACCAGAGAGGAGGAGGAGGAGGAGGAAGAGGAGGAGGAAGAGGAGGAGGGTTGAGATTCAGCCCTGGGGAACATCCCATAGCCCACTTTCCCTCAGATTCTCCTGATACTGTTACCATGCCGACAGGCCCGGCGACAGGCCAGAATGTCTAAATGCCATTATTTCCATGCTTGGCTGTATTTTTCTGCTGTGTGTGTGTGTGTGTGTGTGTGTGTGTGGATTACCATGACGGCACAGATTAGGATTATGGTATGACCCATTTCCTTTCAACAAAGAGCTGGCAGCAACACAATCTGGCCGCCTGCTCCTCCTCAGCCCGCGTGTGCACGTTTACGCGCTTTAGCGTGCACGGCACATATTTGTTGTGTCCTCCTGCGGCGGCGGCGGTGCAAGCTGAGGTTTATGACAGCCCGGCTGGGGATCGATTCCAGGCTTCAGAGCTCAGGGATGCTGCTTTTATGACACTGTCAGGGTTGTTTTTTATTCAAGTTATTCCTAAACGAATCCATCCATCCGTCCGTCCATCCATCCATCCATCCATCCATCCATTTTCCTCCAGCGGGTGCTTTTGGAGCCTCTCCCAGCAGCCCCAGCAAGCGAGGGGCGGGGCCACACCCTGGACAGGTGGCCGGCTCATCGCCGGGTTGACATATAGACAAAAAAACCCCCCACTGGCGTTCAGTTGAAAGTAGCCGGTTCCCACACAGAACCCCACCGTGGCGGGCCCTGCTTTGGGGCTTTCAGGCGGCTGCCTCTGACCTTGCAGCCACCCAGCAGAAGGACAGGCGAGCTGTGGAGCTTGGCTCTGAACTCGTCCTCCGCTCGTGCCCTCGCTTCTCAGACACCCCTCCTCCCCTCTTTCCTCGAGCTAAACGGCTACTTTACTTTCTCGGGACGATTGCCTCTCCTTCGCCGTCTCCTTCCTCGTGCGTGTGCACGTGTGTGCCAGTGTGTGCATGTTTGTAAGCACCGTGTCTGCTGTAACCTGGCTAGCCAAGACTGTTGCTAGGCTACGGTAGGAAGTGTCCTCCACGGTGAGTGTTCGGCAGGGTGGGGGTGTCTGTGTAATTACTTGGCAAGGGCAAGGATGTGCTCACAAACAGAATACACACACACACACGCGCGCGCGTGTGCGCTTTGGGTGTCATCTACCTAGCAGCAGGTTGCACTGAGGAAGTGGCTGTCAGGACGGTTTCACTGAAACAGGAGCTGAGAACAATGCTGTGTGTGTGTGTGTGTGTGTGTGTGTGTGTGTGTGTGTGTGTGTGTGTGTGTGTGTCTCCTTTTGAGCTACACATAATAAATAGTAGAATAACGAATCCTTGAAAACATACAGTTTCATTATTATTCTTTGGTGCTCGGAGCTTTTTAAAACGTATTTCATATATATTAAAGATAATGATTGTGTTTTTTTTAACACTTATTTTGTTATTTTGTTTTTAAACACTTATTTTGTTACTTCTGCAAAGTGAATTGTCAGTTATCATCACTAGCTTCATCACCAACCTGGCCAACAGCGACAGTTAGCGGTTAGCTCGGCCTTTGTGCAGCCTGCTGACTTTTTATACACGAACTGTCACATTCCAGCAGGTGACGCTTTGAAATGATTCAGAAGGATTTGAGAAAACTCCTGTGAGGCTGCTGCTCAGCTCAGGAGTCTTCACAAAAGACCCGCTGTGCGTTTCAAACCCAGACCGGAAGAGTCTCAGAACACTGGGCTGCAGAAAAGATGGCGATGGTGATAATGATGATGATGGTGATGGTGATGATGATGATGGTGATGGTGATGGTGATGGTGATGGTGATGGTGATGAGTGTCTCTTCCATCTGAAGGCTGATGGAGATCAACTTACTGTCATTTTGTCGCCTCCATTGCAGCAAACCAACAAGCACCCGTTATCACTCGCGTACACCTGGCCCGACAGCTCAGTCACTTACTTCCTGTTTCTGTGTGTGTGTGTGTGTGTGTGTGTGTTCCTGTACATGCTGTGCACCAGCGTGGACACATTTTAACTGGAAACTGACATATTTGAAATGAGAAATTCCAGAATTTGACAACCCTGTGTCAGAATCATTCGCTGAAAAACCTCAGCGTTCGGAAAATCTCTTTTTTTTTGTTGTTGTTTTTTTTTTTCTGGCGGTGGAGGGACGGTGACTTCCTGTTAGCGCTGTGGTTTGCACACGGCTGCAGAAGCAGAGAGAAAGAGGGAGAGAGAGAGAGAGGGGGCTGCTGGGAGTTCCCCGCTTGTGTCACGGCTGCTTCGCCTCAGCCGTGTTCAAGTATGGCCTGCTTTCCACAGCCCGCTGCTCGGGGGTGGTGGTGGTGGGGGGGGGGGGGCTGGGGGCTGGAAATGGAGCCCAAAACACGAGAGAAAGCGAGGAACAATCAAAGGAATAAAGAGGAAATTGTTGGAAGTTAAGAGGGTTAGATCCTGAGCGAGGGAATCGGAGGGATAAGAGAGAGAGAGAGAGAGAGAGAGGGGGTGAGAAAACACAGATCTGGGTCAGAGAGGCGACAGAGGAGTGGAGGGATGAATGAAAGAGAGAAAACCTTGTGTTGTCTCCTCCCTACAAAAAAAACCCAAAAAACAATCCGATATCCCGGCGATGCGACGCAGCAGCTCTGTAATCTCCGACGGCGCCCGATCCCGTAGATTTATTTGCATCGGTGCGCAGAGGAAAGATGAAGATCTCAGGAGAGATTTCAGCAAACTGCGGATGAATGAGCCCGGTCGACTTCAGCGCCTCAGGAGACGTGCGGTTGCGATGTTCTGTGGTTCCGGTCCACAAGGCCTTTTCCTGTGTTCTATCTGTGTCTCAGCGCTGGTGTGAACTTCTGCTTTGTAAGTGGTTGTAATTCCTTTGTTGGCCTCCGACAAAGCTGCTCCTTGTGGCTGTGGAATTGGGGCAGTCTGATCCTAATGAGAAATCCCTTTCCAATCTACCCGAGCCATTCTCACAGAATCAGGACGTTCTGTCCAAAAGAGGCACTTTGCCGTTTTTAAGCAGCCGCTGGTGCTCAGCTCACGACGCCACGGTAACTTTTTCCCATTTGTGCATCTTCAGCGGGGCCGCTCCTAGGGCAGGTCAGGTGGGGCCCAGGGGAACATTTTAAGCCCCCGGAGACCCCCGATAACACACAGTGTAGCCAGATAAAGTTCAGAGAGGGACATCGCCCTCACAAAGGTTCTCCAGCTGGGATGTTTGTCACATGACGCTGGTGCTGTTATCGCTGCGGCCCTTTGATTGCAGCCC
>BJFM01001954.1:52939-66456 GCA_016586285.1 Arothron firmamentum | reverse complement strand
GGGGTGAAAGCTACTGCTGACAGATGGGAAAAGCAAAGCGGTCGAGAAACCTGCAGGTTGGGCTCCGTCAAGACCGGCTGTGAGACGCTTCGCGCCGCCGCTGCAGGTGCTCCAGCGCGTGCTGGTCACACTTGTGAGATTCAGCCTGTCGAGGAAACGAAAGTGACAGACTTCCCCTTCGTCGCGCCGCGGCGCTGACGGGCCCCCTGGCTCGCAGCAGCAGCAGGAACCGCAGGAACCGCTGGTGTGATCTGCAGAAGGTCCCTTCGCTGCGTGCAGGCCGCGGCGGCCCTGCTGCCGTCACTGCGTTGGCGCTCGGCGGGCAAAGCCCCCCCGCGGCGTCCGCAACCACAAATCTGAAAGGCGCGTTTGTCTCGACGGCCCTCAGCTGACGTGCGTCACCTTCCGGCGAGCGTTCAGTCGGAATCGAAAGCAGCTGAGGTTAGCGCGCGTCTTCGTCGCTTTCGTTTTCATGCCTCCCCTCTGACTCTTCGCAGACGAGACGGAGTACGAGTACAGCGGCAGCGAGGACGAGGACGAGGAAAGGGACGCGGGCGAGCCGAGCTCCATCATCAACGTCCCCGGCGAGTCCACGCTGAGGCGGGACTTCCTGCGCCTCCAGCTCGCCAACAAGGAGCGCTCGGAGGCGCAGCGGCGGCAGCAGCTGGAGCAGCAGCAGAACGAGGAGCACAAGCGCCTGCTGCTGGCCGAGAGGCAGAAGCGCATCGAGGAGCAAAAGGAGCAGAGGAGGCGGCTGGAGGAGGTGAGGAGGAGGAGGAGGAGGAAGCCGATCAGGACGCATCAAGCAGAGTTTAGATGCTTTTAATGCAGCACGGAGGATTCTAATGAATCAGTAAATACTTCAGATTAAACAGGGCTAATCTAAATCGACCAGCCTCTGCTGGGCTCTCTTACCTACACAAGAATATGTCCTTTTCTTGCAACACACACACACACACACACACACACACACACACACACACTTACAGAGCCTTTCCCCAGTGTCCCTGTCTTAGTTCCAGAGAGCAGATTTATGCTCTAAAGAAATCTTTAGCCCATAATCTGGGTTCTCTTTGAGTTCCCACCAGGGTTTCCTCCCAGCTCCCAGCTAAGCGCCATGACTCCACTCGGCTAACACGGCCCCTCTGATTAGGCCGAGTGCCTGGGTGCGTGCGTGCGTGCGTGCGTGCGTGCGTGTGTGTCTGTGTACGTGTGCGAGGACATGAATGGCTGAGTGTGTGTGTGCAGACGTGCATGCCAACCTTGAGTCCAAACTTGCAGCTCTTCATTCACTCAAATGAGAAAGTCACCTTTAAGCGACAGCAGGGATGTTTCAGCGTGTCGTGGAGTTTCCGCACAGACCCTGAGGCCTCTGTCCCCCCCCCACAGCAGCAGCAGCGAGAGCGCGAGCTGAGGAAGCAGCACGAGAGGGAGCAGCGGCGGCGCTACGAGGAGATGGAGCAGCTCCGCAGAGAGGAGGAGAGGAGGCACGCGGAGAGAGAGCAGGTGGGTGCGCCCCCCCCCCGCAGAAACACCGGCGTCTGACGGTCGGACGCCTAGGGGCGCTGCGCAGGCACCCCCTTGCATTAGAGGAGATTTGCCTTTCTTGGAGGGGTCAGTGTCCCCTTGAGCAGATAATCCAGATGCACATTTTAATTCTGTGCTTTTGAATCCAACTTTATTGACAACAGATTGCATCAGAGTGATTTATTGTGTTCTTGTGAACATGTTAAACGTCTTTTTTTTTTTTTTGTCAGTGAATAAATTCCAGCTGGAGGGACGTTGCTGGAAAATTAGCAATGTTCCGGCTTGTATTTAAAACAACTTTTTCCTTATAACTGTAACATGAATCATTCTCCTGTCCTCTCACGCACTGCGTCTGTTTTTCCTGCCATTCTCGTCTCTCTGTTGCTTCCGTTTGCCACGGACAGATGTGTTCAAGTGACTTTGCCTTCCCCCACCAGCTCTGCCATGGTTCCAGGTGTTCTGGTGCTCCGACTCTCGCCGGTTCTGTAAAAATCTCTCTCTGCCCGTTCCTGACTCTTGTCTCTCTGTGCCGACACGCTGCTCAGGAGTATATCCGCAGACAGCTGGAAGAGGAGCAGAGGCAGTTGGAGATTCTCCAGCAGCAGCTGCTACAGGAGCAGGCCTTACTACTGGTAATGGTGGCACGTTCGCGTGCCGCCGATGCCCCTCCCTCCACCCCCTCCATCTGTGCTGTGTGCACCCCCCCCCCATCCCCACTGCATGCACCATTGTGGCAGCGGTACAGAGAGCGACTGCCGTGGTTTTGGGAGCCACCCGAGGCCGCGGCCTGTTCGCCGTTCACGCTGGCGTTTGTGATCCGTCGCAGTCCCAGCTGCATGCGCGCCACCATTCCGCTGGCTGGATCTCAAAGGATTCCCAGGATGCTGCGGAGAAACCGTTTTGTCGGCTCCCGTTGTGTTTTGCCCACACGCGCGCGCATGGCGTCCAAGAGAAGGCAGGACGTGGTTTTTGGCGCGGGGGGGGGGGGCTTCTCTCAGGGGCGGACGGTGGCACGGCGGCTGACAGCTGCGCGGTTTATAGAACAACGTCGTGTTTGGAGTTACAAGCACGCGCACGTCACATTCTGGGGGGCAGAGAGCTCACCCATTAGTGACAGCACAATTCGAGACCTGTCGCCTTTGAGTTGGGTCACTAATAACGCCAGACTTGGTGTTAGCACGCTGCCTCTGGAGCTCTCCCCGGGTCTGTCTGAGGAGCTGGATCGGCAGAGAGTGCTATCTCTTTTTTTAATCCCTAAGGGCTCTGTAGCATTTTGAGCTTGCCCAAATGTTAGAATGATTTCCACTTTTGCTCCTTTCACCCTTTATTTATCTAAAAAGTCCTTCAAAACAAATCTTTTGGGATCCAACATGTCAGCCCTCCCAGTGACGTTCCTCCTCCTCCCCTGCCTGTCACTTCCGATTTGCCTTTGTGAATCCTCAGCTCTGACTCCAGGAACTGTCCTCGCTTCCATCTCTGTGTCCCCCCGTAGGAGTACAAGCGTAAGCAGATAGAAGAGCAGCGTCAGGCGGAGCGGCTCCAGAGGCAGCTGCAGCAGGAGAGGGCCTACCTGGTGTCCCTGCAGCAGCAGCAGCAGGAGGCCAGGCAAGCCGAGAAGAAGCAGCTGTACCACTACAAAGACGTGGTCAACCCCAGCGACAAGCCCGCCTGGGCCAAAGAGGTGAGCTCCTGCTTGGGACGCCGTCTCCTGCTGCGTGTTGCCGTTTCACCACAACAGTCCACGTTTCACAACGTTATTTAGCGCAGATTACGCTGAGCCAGCGCTGCAGCCTTGTGTTAGCCAGCACTTGTCCTGTTTATATGAATATGGACTGAGACACTAAGCTGCTTTTTCTCTCACGTGCTTTGTTGTTTTTAGCTGCTTTGAGCAGCACAGCACTGTTTTCTTGCAGCGGCAGGTGGAGCTGATGGAGGTTCTGGATGAGAGGCAAATGTTTGATTATGATGTGATTCAGTAGAAACTCGGAAGGTTTCGGCAACCGGGTGCTTAATTGGTTTTGGATTTTGACCCCCAACCCGAACAGACCTTCCTAAACCCTCTGAACCATGAGCTGCGCCTGGTGGCCTTCTTGTGTCGCTAACATCTTTATTCAGCAGGTGTGGAAGAATGGCGAGGCCCTCAATACCTGGGGGGTTGCTGCTGCCTCGTTTATGCCTCGTGATGTTTGCTTGTGTGTGTGTGTGTGTGTGTGTGTGTGTGTGTGCGTGCGTGCGCTCGTGTGCTTGCTTGCTGCTGACCATCCTCTGACTTTGACTTCTAGGTCCTGAAGCAGCAGCCTGCTTCATCCCAGCTGCGCCATCACCAGTCATTCAACCACCCAGCTTCATCCTCTGGCTGTCCCGGCCAAAACAGACTAAGGGCCCCTAAGCGGACGCCGTCTCATGGCGCTCAGTTCTCCCCCAGGCACCTCCCTCGTATCTCAGTAGATCCAGGAGAGCCTTTAGATCCGGGCCTGAAGCAGGAGATTAGTCAACAGGTCAGAGAGCTTCGGGCCCAGAAACGTAGTCAGAGGGGGTGCAGCCCAGGGCACATCCAAAACAACAATCAGGCAGCCAGTAAGGCAGCAAATAAGACCCCCGCCGAGCAGCCGAGCCAAGGTCCAGTCAGCCAGTCGAACGTGGTACCCAAGCAGGACCCTCAGGGGGCATGTGACAGGAAAGAAAGACCCAGAGACAGGTTCCTGTCTCCAAATCAGGCAGCTGTGGTTAGGTCTGCTGAGCCAAAGGTCAAAGGCCAGGTCCAGAAACCCCAGTCTGGACCTAACCCCGCCTCCACCCCTGACATCAAACGGGTTAGTGCCTGTCACCGCAGCAGGTCCCACTCCCCCCGCTGTAGAATAGAAGTAGATGTAGTAGAGCCAGAGTGCCGGGGGGGGCGGAGGGAAGGAATGAAGGCGGTCAGCTCTCAGGAGTGCCTGGTGGTCCCCTCCCACTGGGGGGCCACGTCTCCTGACCCAGGTGACCTCCTCTCCAAATCCTTCCCCCCTCTAATCTTTATACAAAGACGTTCGTGGGCACCCGCCTGCAGCAGCGCAGGTTTCCTCCAGGTGCCCCGTAACCGTCAGTGCGGTTCTTCCTCTCCGAGCCTGCTGTCCACTTCCCCTCATTTCTCAGATGACGCTTTCCCTCCCGAGAGCGCCCCACCAGCTCTTTGTTCCCATTCCAAATTCCCCACTGCTCCACCTAGAGGTCCCCCTTTCAGCTCACACATCCGTTGAGATAGAAAGTTCCACACAAACACACACACACAGACCATATCAAAGTAGCAAGATGACCATTTTGATAGGAACATTTTCATCATTTTAGTGTAGAATTTTAGCTGATTTAAAAACAAGCAATGTTTTATTTCTTTTTCTGAAACAAGTCTACTCCAGCGCTGTAGGTGGCGCCACCCTCAGACACCAGAACACTCACTGATTAGCACAGTCATCGGTGGTTGCTCTCCTTACCAAGAAGAGTGCCAACACACACACACACACACACACACACACACACACACACACACACACAAACACACACACTTATCTCCATATAATGTATAAAGTAGCTGCTTATGTACAGTAAAGGGTTGTTTATGGACAGTAAAGGGTTGTTTATGTAGAGTAGAGGGTTGTTTATGGACAGTAGAGGGTTGTTTATGGACAGTAAAGGGCATTTTACAGTGAGAACATAGTCATGAGATCCGGAAGAGGGAAGCCAGTTTTAGGGCCAGCTCAGACCAAAACCCTGTGGTCCCTTTGTCAAAACCAATGCCAGGTTTTCCAACCAATCATAGCAGCCGCGCCCATCCTAGGCATGTTGGTGTCACTGCCCACCCCTCCTGACGTCTTTTTAGGTCAGTCTTTGCATACATCAAATCCTGGCAAATCCTGGCTTGGTGGTGGGTGCTGTCCGAGCGGTGGGGGATCCTCCTAACAAACCTGTTTAGTCCTCACACACTGAACAGGCGGCACTGGCCGATACTAACACTTGGTTAGAGTTTTAGCCGCTACGGTAGAAAGAGCTTTTGGCTGTTCCAACAAAATGTAAGCAATGCCAACCAAAAGGTTTTTCCGCTGCAGTTTATATTTGGTATAGATCATCGCAGTACTAAATCTATTTATTAGTTTTTTCTTTTTACTTTATTGTAGTGTTGTGTAGCTTTTACTAAACAGCTCTAAAGGCTCATTGATGCTCTCTTGAAGTTAAAGAAACAATTTCCGCCGCTGCTGTTGATTTGGCTGAGTTTTGGTGTTGTGTCCACCAGAGGGCGCAGTCACCGAGTTTAGAAGTTTGACCGTGTGTATATTCACCTTTGATACAGCAGGGGGCGATATTCCTGAAACTGAACTGCTGTAGAATTGCACATTTCTTTTTATAGCAACTGTAGTTGCTATATTATTATAATCCTCTAGCTGGCAGTGAGTAAAGTAAATATGAGTGATGAGGCAGCACTGCATAGTTTTCCAATCCAGGTCATAATCTTGAATAATCCGACTAGATTACGATTTCAAATGGGATTATCGGAAGCCTGAGGAAGGGATTGTTGTCATTGCATTTGCATGCTTACCTGGGAGCCGTTGAGGCTTGACTTGATCCACATGTCACTCAACGGTTTGGAAAACGTGATCTAGAGCGTTGATGGCTTTCTGCGGAATCTCCATTTTTCACACAGTAGATCATCTCCTAATCTGATTACAGATGTGCTTTTTGCCTGCCTCTGTGCTCGTCGGACTGAGGCGACTCTCACATGCACTAACAGTCAGGCGTGTGTGTTTGTGCGTCTTTTATGTAGTGAATGTAGTCATTTCTCTAGAACCATCAGACACTCTCACTACTGAGACACCTCCACCTCCAACGAAGGATTTAATCTCACACTTGTGTCAATAAAGTTGTGATGTTGGCAACCAAACATCCACAATTGTCTTCAATAAAGACAGGGAAAGACTGTCTGATGGTTTTAGTCGGTGCATGTCGGGGGTGATTGGTGCTTGGTTGTGTGCCGCCGCGTCCCCGCCGGTGAGTGACGGAAGTGTGTGACCTGTCTCAGGTGGAGGAGCGATCTAGGCTGAACAGGCAGAGCTCCGCGGCACCCGGCCGACCCTCCAACCCATCCCTCCCCCCCCGCTCCGAGTCCTTCAGCAGTGGTGGCATGCAGCCCGCTCGCACCCCACCCATCCATCGCTCCATCGAGCCACAGGTGTGTGTGTGTGGGTGGGTGTGTGTGCGTGTGTGTGCTCGTGAGTGTTTCTCAGTAACATCCTAACTCTTCAGTCCTTTTTAGAGTCTTATTAAAGGTCTATCTGCGCACCAGTGATTGAATTTTTTGTCCTTTCCCATAATCACCTCTCTTCAAACTTGTTTATTTTCAGCTCTGTCTCTCTTTAACTCGGTCTCACCATTTTTCTTCCCATTTAACTCTGCTTTTCTTTCCTGGAACGACGCATCGACTTCGGCTATTTTCAGATATGTTCTTTCTCCCTCGTGTCTCTTTCCGTCCTTTAGATGGCCCACCTGGTCCCGGTAAAGACCCACTCGGGCTCCATGTCGGGCTCCCAGTCGCTGCAGGACCAGACGGGCACGGCCCTGAGCGAGGCCGTCAGCACAAGCTCCCCAAGACCCGACATGCCCCGACAGAACTCGGACCCTACGTCTGACGCTCCTGGAGCTCCGATATCCGTCGCTGGTAGGGAGGAGCGGGACAGGGACAGGGACAGAGAGCGGGACAGGACCGCCTGGCTGAGGGAGGAGGACCTCCCACCCAAGGTCAGGAAGTCAGAGTCAGAAGAGACTGAACGAAAGAGCGGAAGAGCCGAGCCACGGCGGTGACCTTCTGTCTGTGTGTGTGTGTGTGTGTGTGTGTGTGTGTGTGTGTGTGTGTGTGTGTGTGTGTGTGTGTGTGTGTGTGTGTGCGCGCTCAGGTCCCCCAGAGGACCACATCCATCTCCCCTGCCTTGGTTAGGAAGAACTCCCCTAATGGAGGCGGGGCCCCTCGCACAGGTTCTCAGCTCATACGTGCTAGGTAGGCTAACGGGTTCTAATCCGCTGTCCTGGACTGGACTGGGCTGGTCTGGGCTACGCTACAGGATGTTGTTTAGCTGTAGTCATACAACACTATAGTTTAAAATGTCAAATTACAACTAACATCCTGAAAACAACAAAAGCGTGTGTTTTTCGTTGTGTACTTTACTGTACAATGCTAGGCTATAAATGCTACATTTTACTATGTAGGACTATCGTATGTACACGTATATCAGCACTATATCATACTAATACTAGAACTACAGTCTCTTTGCTATATTTGATGATAAACTACACTATTCTAAACCGTACATCGTTGTAATTGCGACATAAACCCAGTTTGGTCAGTTAGGAGGTCGCTTCAATGATTTGTTGTCCTGTGCTGTGTCAGTAATCCAGACCTGCGGCGCTCAGAGCTCTCTCTGGATGCCATGCTCCAAAGAACTTCCTCCAACTCCTCCTCCTCCTCCTCCCCCTCATCTCAGGGAGGTTCGACTGAGAGGAGAGGTATGAGACACGCGCTACACCACACACACACACACACACAGCCAGCCTCAGTTCTGCTCCCATCCGCCTGTCCGACGTGCCCTGCTGCACAGCGGACGTCTGCGGAGATGGAGGGGAGGCGATAGGGGACGGGCGGAGTGGGACGCGTCAAGAGACCGGCCATGTGCAGGGCAGAGGGGGGAGGCTCAACTATGGAGCGGCTGGTTTTGAAGGGCGTTTTGCGTGGTCGGACATAGGTCAAGTTCGGATCAAATCGGTCGATGTGTGTACACAGGTCAAGCCAAGCAGGAAGGATCCCCTCCAGGAGCCAATCGGGAGGCCAAGAGCAAACAGGAGGAGGGCCGTGAATCAGCCAGACCCAGCAGACCTGCGGTGAGAAACGCATCTCACCACAAATGCACCCCCCCCACACACACACACACACACACACACACCTTCAGTCTGGATTCTCCTCTCTGGAGGTCTCCAGCCCTCTTTTTCTCCGCTATTCATCGGCAGCCGCTCTTACGCTTCTGTCTCTTTGTCCCTTCATTCTTCAGAGCTATAGGAAAGCCATAGATGAGGTTAGTTCCGCTCTAGTGCCCTCTCCTCTTATCCTCATCTCAGCCTCAGACCTCCTCTTTTCCCCCCTCTGGCATGGTGAAGTATCACAGGATGACGATGTTTACTTTAGCTCCAGAACATGGGCTCGCAGAGGTCACGACCTTGCATGTGTGCCTCTGCACGTGTAGCTGACGGGAGTGTGAGTGGAAATCTGCCTGTGCGTGTGCGTGTGTGTGTGTGTGTGTGCATGCATTTGATATGCGAGTGTCAATAACCTGAAAAAGCCACTGAAGCTCCTTTCTTGTTTCTCTGTTGTCATGGTTACTGGGCAGGAGGAGCTGGTAAGGCCACCGTGTATGATGGTCTCCCTCTGTCTCCCGCTCTGCATGACTTGGTTTGATGGCTCGGGGGGGCGGGGAGGGGAACCCAGGAGTTAGCATCGGAGGGTGGGGGAGGGGCCTAAGGTCCGTAGACGATGGCGTGTTTTCGTTGCAGGACACCAGTGTTTGATTGTAGGACATCCAGTCAGGCGTCTTCCAGCCTGATGGCCTCTTCCGTTTGTCCTGGATTGGGTTTGAAGTTTCATTTTTCATTTTCTTCTCTGTTCCTTTTACAGGACCTCAGTGCTTTGGCTAAGGAGCTCAGAGAGCTGAGGGTGGAGGAGGGCAGCAGACCCCCAGTCAAGGTCAAAACTAAGCCTGAAAGTTGTTGTTGTCCACATCACACACACACACACACACACACACACACACACACACACACACACACACACTGAATTTAGTCCAGGCAAATGGACACACACACCTTTCTCGCAGGTAAATGTCACAGTCAGACTCAAGTCTTGTGTGGTTTTGCGTCTGTAAAGGTGACTGACTACTCGTCCTCCAGCGATGATTCGGAGAGCAGCGATGAAGACGGGGAGGTGGTCGGGCACGACGGCACGGTGGCTGTTAGCGACATCCCCCGTATCATGTGGGTCTCCTAAACATTTTTCTGTTCACATCAGAAGAATTTTGCTCAGGTTTTAGATGCGCGTCCCTCCAGCAGCTTGTCCTGACTTGGATAATCGGTTCTAGCTAATTGTGTGTGCGTGCATTTGTGTGTGTGTGTGTGCGTGTGCATGTGCGTGTGTGTGTGTGTGTGTGTGTGTGTGTCTCAGGCCAGCAGTACAGAACATCAGTGGAGGGCTGCCTGAGGACTCTCGAGGAGAACCTTATAACAGCTCCAAGGACAGCACTCTAATGATGAGAGAGGTGATCAATGATAAACACACTCACACACACACACACACACACACACTTGCACTTCTATCTCTGCCTGGACTTCCATTGACATGATGCATTCTAGGCTGAGGAGAGGAGGAGAGGCGCTCCCTCCGAGAGTAACGGGTTCGGGAGTCACGGTAACCTCGGTAACCTCCCTGACCTCTTGCAGCAGAGCAACTCGCCTTCGGCCACGCCCACAACAGCCCTGCAGGAACTGGGCGACATTTCCGAGGTCAGACACGATAACCGCCTGAACCGGTGTGTGTGTGTGTGTGTGTGTGTGTTGGCGCGCTCCTGTACCTTCTCACTGCTCCCACCCTGACAGATTGGCGTAGGCGGGTCCAAAGCGTCCTTCACGCCTTTTGTTGATCCGCGCGTGTACCAAACATCCCCGGGCGAAACCAACGATGAGAACTCAGCAGCAGGTAATGGAGGCTTTGGAGTTTTTTTTGGTGGGGGGGGGGCAGAAATTAGGGCCGCCTGTCAGATCTGCCCAACGTCCTGTCGCCTGCAGCCATGTTTGCCAACGAGCTGCTGAGGCAGGAGGAGGCCAGGCTGAACGAAGCCAGGAAAATCTCCGTGGTCAACGTCAATCCCACTAACATCAGGCCCCACAGCGACACGCCGGAGATCCGCAAGTACAAGAAGCGCTTCAACTCGGAGATCCTGTGCGCGGCGCTCTGGGGTAAGGGCGGGCGCGTCCCGGTCTTCCCTCCCTCCTCCGAGCGACGTCTTTCCTGACTGTGTGGGTGTGTGTTTAGGCGTGAACCTGCTGGTGGGCACGGAGAACGGGCTCATGTTGCTGGACCGCAGCGGGCAGGGCAAGGTCTACAACCTGATCACCAGGCGCCGCTTCCTGCAGATGGACGTCCTGGAGGGCCTGAACGTGCTGGTCACCATATCAGGTCAGCTCACACGTCCTGGCGGAGGCTGAGGGGAGAACTTCCAGCGGCATTAAACGCGTATTTCGCCACTCTTTTTTTCTTCCGTCTCACCGTTCCAGGGAAGAAGAACAAGCTGCGTGTTTATTATTTGTCGTGGCTGAGAAACAGGATATTACACAACGACCCGGAGGTAGAGAAGAAGCAGGGCTGGATTACGGTCGGGGATCTGGAGGGCTGTGTGCATTATAAAGTCGGTAAGGATCTGAATCTGTGAGAAATGCTCTGTACTCACAGCTGTGTGTGTGTGTGTGTGGGGGGGGGGGGACAGTTTAGGACAAATACAAGTCATGTGACCTCCTTCTCTCTGATCTACCTGGTGGATGATTTTTGTAATTAAAGTCAACTAAACCTGAATAGTTTTGTAGTTTTCAGAGACATTTTTCCATTAATTTCAAATTCAATTGGTTGTTTCTTTTTTTAAAAATGTTTCTAGTAAAATATGAGAGGATTAAGTTCCTGGTGATTGCTCTGAAGAACTCTGTGGAGATCTACGCCTGGGCTCCGAAGCCTTACCACAAGTTCATGGCCTTCAAGGTACGACAACGCAGACGCAAGCACGCCCCGCACGGTTGCAGCCTTTTTCCTGACTTTCTTCAGCCACGCTGACTATTTTGCCGTCTCTTTCCAGTCGTTCGCCGAGCTGCAGCACCGTCCCCAGCTGGTTGACCTCACGGTGGAGGAGGGCCAGAGGTTAAAGGTCATCTACGGCTCCAGCGTGGGCTTCCATGTCATTGACGTGGACTCGGGCAACCCTTACGACATCTACATCCCCTCACATGTCAGTGGAGTATCTGTGGCGGGACCTTGTGTGTGTGTGTCTGTGTGTGTGTGTGTGTCTGTGTGTGTGTGTGTGTGTCTGCGTCTCGTGAGGTTTAGCTCAGCAGAATGAAATGACGTTATATTCCTCGACATATGACCTCTGATTGATTTGCTGTTGCGCTGCTAATAAGACTGATGGATGCACTTGCACACACTGCTAAAGATGATGGGTTTCCGTGGACTGTCGGTGGTGAGCCCACGGAATGGAGTTGAGCCGCTCACATCACATCCTTAACATTCTTGAGTCCAGTTTTTTAATGTCACCGAAGGTGCAGCTTTACTAGTTCCGACAAACCTCCTGCAGAATTACACCAACAGTCATTTTTCATGTGTTTTTAATCCTGATGAATAGGGACGGCTGCGGAGGTGAAATGCATTCTGGGATACGTAGCTGTCACACGTTGGCACCGGTGCGTGTATTGAGAAACAGCTTTTTCGTGCGTGTGTTCTGTCCTGTTCTGCTGTTTCAGTTGAGGCCAGAGGACAGCTGATGTGTTAAAGCCGCTGATGCCCTGATGCTCCTCACGTCTACCTTTAGAGGATTAGAGGGGGAGAAATCCAGCCAAATTCAGCTGCATTAAACACTCCCCATGCTGTCGCGCTTTCATCCAGTGTAGCTTATGATTATGTCCGGCAGATTTAATGAAAGCCTCTGAATCGTGTGTGTGTGTGTGTTTGGCGCATCTGTGGCAGATCCAGAGCCAGGTGACGCCGCACGCCATCGTGGTTCTGCCCAAGACTGACGGAATGGAAATGCTGCTGTGCTACGAGGACGAGGGCGTCTACGTCAACACCTACGGTCGGATCACCAAGGACGTGGTGCTGCAGTGGGGAGAGATGCCCACCTCTGTCGGTACGTCTCACCCACCTTCACGCATCCAAGTGGAGGTTTCACCGCCAGTGGTCACGAAAGTCTGACTTTGTTGTGTTTTACTGACCTCCTGTGGCCGTTCTGGGCGTTGCATCTTAAAGCCGACGTATACTGATTGCATACATGTTCATCTTTTCTTCTTCTGTTTTGTGTTTTCCAGCTTATATCCATTCTAACCAGATTATGGGCTGGGGTGAGAAAGCCATAGAGATCCGCTCTGTGGAGACGGGTCACCTGGATGGAGTTTTTATGCACAAGAGAGCCCAGAGGCTCAAATTTCTCTGTGAACGGAACGACAAGGTAATAATAATATTAAAAATATGATTACACCATTTATAAGGTTATTTTCCTGATAACTGTGAGCATATATACATTTGTTTCTGTGAATTTTCCTTAAGTTGATTGACCACAGTTAAGAACGCCTCAGTCAAGGCTTAAAGCTGTTGGTCACAAGGGGGCGCTAAACCTTTAACAAAATAAGCGTGATGATGATGATGATGATGATGATGATGATGATGATGATGGTGGTAGTGGTAAAGGTCTGTGAAAGACAGAACTATAATCTTCTCTCTCTGCCTCCAGGTCTTCTTTGCATCGGTCCGCTCAGGAGGTAGCAGTCAAGTTTTCTTCATGACCCTCAACAGAAACTCCATGATGAACTGGTGATCACTCCTCCCACCATTAACGCTGCACTGCTCTCTCCCACTGGGCAGCCCGGTGACCCGCCTGGGCCCATGGTGCAATCTCACAAGCGCGAGCGAGACGCCACATGCGAACTTTGTTTTGCCCGAGAGATGAGGGGAAAATCAGTTATTGTAGTGAAAAACAAAAACAAAGATGTGTTAGCCTAGAAAACGTCAGGTCATAAAGAAGCCATCGCTCCCCTCCCGACTGGCTAAGCGACGCCTCCAGCTCTCCAAATATCCCAGCTTTCTCTCTTTCCTTCATCTTGCGCGTCGGTTCAGGTCACTGAAGTGCACCTCTGTAAAAACACACTTTACGTTTGTCTCCGTTTTTTCA
>BJFM01001954.1:38677-52908 GCA_016586285.1 Arothron firmamentum | reverse complement strand
CACCCCCATCAGGCAGATCTAGTTGTCATTTTTTTGACACCTAAAACGTCTTCCTCTTTCGCTGTTTTCTCCACTCGTCCCGCCTGGATTCATCGCTGCTGAGCCGCTCGCAGGTTCACAGAGATAAATGTGACACCAGTTGAAATCTAAAGGAAGGAGGGCAGCTGAGGGGCGACAAACCCATCACGGATGACGGCGGTGGCGGCTGATGGCGAGATTGATTTTCTTTCCCCTCCGTCACCCCATCCTCCTCCTCCTCCTCCCCCCGCCATCGCGTCAGGCTCTGGATAAATTGAATCGATTCCATGTTTGATCACGTCTCTCCGACAAAGACAAGCCTGCTGTGCTGTTGTGACATTATGCAACAAAGATGTCCGAGTCCCTTTAAGGTGAAATTGCCGGTGCGCTCACACTCATCCGCCCGTCTCCACCCTCTTCAATCTCTGAAGGTGCTGCATCAGATATACTGTAACATTCAATAAGAGTGACTTTCTGCTGGGGTGTGTGTGTGTGTGTGTGTGTGTGTAAAATGCATCCAAATCTCCATCTCAGAAATCCACTTCTATCAAAGTCGAAATAAAGTTTGGTTTTGTGATTTGGTGACATGAGGGATCCGGAGCAGGACGTCCGGTAATAAATCTGTGCATGTCAATCAGATTCTAAGCCCCGCCCACGCTTACAGTGCCAAGCGTGACGTGAGGTTTTACAATCATTATTCATTTCCTGTTCTGACACATTTACGATGTTATTCTTTTCATGACGTAACTAAATAAGATTTGATTTATTCTTGTTTTTCCTTTTGTTTTTAAGCAGCTCTTTTACGAATCAGTCACTGCACGACAGTGTGGATTAGTTTTGTGTGTAGCCAGAGCACCCTCTTGCAGAGTCGACTTTAATCTGAAGAGATTAGAAGAGGTAAATAAGAAAAAAGATTCTCTGATATGGTATCCTGAACAAATAATCTTGCTTTAATATTTTTTAAACATTGTCACAGTTGCCTGTGCAATTAGATTCACTGTTTGTTTGGTGTTTGTTTGGTTTTTTTTTTGGGGGGGGGGGTGCAGGCTAATTTAGCAATAACGAGCCGAGATCAATGAACCACTGTCTTCCCTCTGCACGCGCGCGTGTGTGTGTGTGTGTGTGTGCGTGTAGATGTGTGTGCTAAACGGAGGCATTATTGCTACTCTCGATTCACACAGACGATCACAAAACCACTGTTTTCTTCTTTTTTTCTTGGTTTGTCACTTATTTTCTTTATTTTAAAAGAGCATTACTAATGTCCTGTTTGGGATTTATTTGAGTTGTTGGTTTTTTTTTCCTAAATGAGAGGCTGTAAGTGAAATAAATGTAACTAGAGAATTACGCCGCTGCTGCTGCTGTCATTTCTGTGGGACACAGCCTGACCCTCAGACTTTGTCCACCTCTGGAGTGTATCATTAACAGGTTGTGGAAAGAGAGCAAAAATAGGAAGATTGCCTTTTTCTGCTCTTCCATGTGACAAAGGAGCACTGGTTACCAGTGACAGCAGGAAATCCTCCCCCAGCACATCTGTGGGATTCAGCTACTCCATATTTGATCTCTGCTTTTTTAATTATTTCTCGCTGTCTCTGCATTTGTAATTGATGCAATCAGTGGACTGAATTTAAGATAAAGACGGACCAGAGTCCAGCATATAAAACGGCTCTGGCAGTGTGTGTGTGTGTGCGTGTGTGTGTTTCCTGTGCATGTCTGTGTGCATGCATGTGAGACGATCAGTGTGTGGACACGGCGTGATCAGGCAGATCAGTCCTGCCCTGTGGCTCACACTCTGGACCCATCATGGACTCCGGGAAGGTAAGGCAACTCCTGGCGTGGTTTCCCTTCAGAAATGTTTGCAGTGGGGGCGCAAACTGCTTTTTTTAACGTTTAAATGTGTGTGGAGCACCTGTGAACCTCTTTGTCTGATTTATAAAAAGATGTTTAATTTCAAGGGTTATTTTTTTGCCAACAGAGGTGACACAGGTGAGACCTGGAGTTGTCTCGGGTCGCTTGGTGACCACACAATGCTGCAGTGTGTGTTCTGAACATGTTTGTTCATTCATTAGTGTGCCTGGGTCCTTGTCTGAATATTAACCTTTCCTCCCACAGCAGATAACAGGCACCCTGGTAGTGGCTGTGTTTACTGCAGTTCTGGGGTCCCTGCAGTTTGGCTACAGTCTGGGAGTGATCAACGCCCCCCAGAAGGTACGCAGGACTCAACCTGTTGCCAATCATGCAGCTGCAGGTCCATTATTGGGATGTCCCATCATGTTTTTACAGTATCAAGCATTTTTGAATACAGACTAGTGTTTTTTGATAAATAATATTTCCCTGCTGTTATGTTTTAAATATATTTAGAACAACAAACTTGGTGTCTTCAGCTGCAGGAAAAAACATCGGTGATTAAACTGTAAATCCGCTGCCAGTTATACTTGCAGTCTGTTTTTGGACACTAGGCGGCGCCAAACCTCACATACTAAACTTGGAAAGCATGAGTTGGCTCTATGATGCTTGTCATCCTCCCCAGGTTATTGAAACACACTATGCTCGGTCCCTGGGGGTGTGGTCAGAGAGGACGGGAGACCTGTCAGTCAATGGCACCGACAGAGAAGAGAGCCCGGACCCAGGAAAGCACCCTGATGTGATCATGTACTGGTCACTGTCGGTGGCGATCTTCTGCATCGGTGGGGTGCTGTCCTCCTTCTTGGTGGGCTTTGTGGGAGACCTGAGAGGAAGGTGAGCGACACCACAGCGTACTCACCCTCGTCCGTTGTCTGGTTTTTGCCGCGGCTCTTCTAAGTTTCCTCGCTGTGTCGAACAGGGTCAAGGGAATGTTGATGATCAACATTCTGGCTGTAGCTGCTGGACTGCTGATGGGTCTCTGCAGGATCTGGAAGCCTCACATCATGGTCATCTCGGGTCGTTTCGTCATGGGCTTTTACTGTGGTAACAGCGATAGCATCATTGGTATTTGAGAAACGAGTAGATCCTTTCTTTAGAAATTCATTCGGCACGTCTGTGTTCCAGGACTGACATCAGGATTAGTGCCCATGTACATTGGTGAGATTGCCCCCAAGGCTTACAGAGGGGCCCTGGGAGCATTACACCAGCTGGCTATTGTTACTGGCATTCTGATTAGCCAGGTGGGGCGTAATGACACACACACACACACACGTACGTACGTGCCCTGTGGAATCACGCCTCCCCTGTCCACATGTGGATATAGGTAATAGGCCTGGACTTTATCCTTGGCAACGATGACATGTGGCCCCTGTTGCTCGGTCTGTCCGGTGCTCCGGCGGTGCTCCAGTCCTTGCTGCTGCCGCTGTGCCCAGAGAGCCCACGGTACCTCTACATTCTACTGGGCAAGGAGCAGGAGGCTCGCAAAAGTAAGAGCTCCAGACAGCTGGCTTTGATTTAAGGTCATAAAACCAAGCTGGGCCAAAAACAAAGATGGTGGTCAGAGCATGGGCCCAGAGACGTGGTACCGATCGGACGGAGCCAAGCGTCTACCTCAGTTTACAGACCACAGAATGATCAAAATGCATCTTGTTTAGTTCTTTCTATTACCGATATAAGGAACTGACCTGGCTGCACGTCTGGCTGCAGGTCTGCTCCGTTTAAAGGGAGGTCACGACGCAACTGCTGATCTGGAAGAGATGAAAAGAGAGAAGGAAGAAGCAGACAAGGAGCCCAAGGTCTCCATCTTTTCGCTGGTAAAAGGACGACTCCTTTGGAATATATCCTCTGTTGCATGAAGTTTCTTAAATTCTTTCAGTGCCATTTTATTGTGAAGATATGACCAAAAACATGGGCCCAAAAGTTTGAGGAGATCTTTTGTTTTGTCCTTTCCGAGATCTGCTCCTCTGTGTACAGACAGCAGCTGACTGTTGCCCTCATGATGCACTTCTCCCAGCAGTTCTCTGGAATTAATGCTGTGAGTGACAAGCGCATCATACAATTCAACACTGGCGTGGTTTGAAAGGAAATTCTGAAGCCTAAATAGATCTTTTCATTATGTCCTGAAGATTTTTTATTACTCCACGGCCATCTTTGAGCGAGCTGGTGTTGGCCAGCCAGTTTACGCCACTATAGGAGTCGGAGCTATCAACACGATCTTCACCCTGGTGTCTGTGAGTGGCTTCATTTCTAACTGTTTTAAACAGATGTGATATTTATACGGGCCTGAACCGTGTACATGCCTGACAACTGGTTCCAGGTTGTGCTGGTAGACAAGGCTGGGAGACGCATGCTCATCCTGGTCGGTCTGGGAGGAATGTGCTGCTGCGCAATAGCATTGACAGTGGGCCTCAAACTGCAGGTTTGTTCCCCATTTATGTCCAACCAGCAACTCCAAGTGACCTTTAATCAAAGTCACATTAGCAGAGCTGCACGCAAGCTTCTCTCTTCTCAACAGCCTGCATTTGTGCAAATTGTGACGACCACTTATCACACTCTTCCTTGCAGACTGATTACTCGTGGATGAGCTATGTCAGCATGACGTCCATTTTCCTCTTTGTGAGTTTCTTCGAGGTCGGTCCTGGCCCCATTCCCTGGTTCATAGTGGCCGAACTCTTCAGCCAGGGACCGCGGCCGGCTGCCATTGCCCTCGCTGGCTGCTGCAACTGGACCTGCAACTTTGTGATAGGCATGACCTTCCCATACATACAGGTAGATGGGAAGAAGAATTTCCCACGTCACCTCCTCAGCTCTCATAATCTTGATGTTCTTCTCATCTGCCTTCCCCAGGCTTGGTTGGATTCCTATGTGTTTGTCCTGTTTGCTGCGCTGCTGCTCTGCTTCACCATATTCACGCATCTTCGGGTCCCGGAGACCAAGGGCAAATCTTTTGAGGAGATCGCTGCTGGTTTCCACAAGGGCCGAAGAAAGCTGCGTGCGAGCCCGAAAGATGCTACAGAACTGCAGCAGCTCAAAACCTCCACAGATGCTTGAAGGAGTGTCGGAGGAGTGTGTACCATCAGCTCGTGTCCGGGTAAACTTTCTGAATGTGTGCGAGGGCATGCACACCTGACAGTATTTCACATATCATGACGTAGTGTGACAATTTAATCTTATTAGCATTTCAGAAATACATTACCTATCGAGAAATACATTTGAATAGCTGTTATAAAGTGAATGGAGCAAGGTCAGACAGGTACTATGCGTACAAAAATGAGCTAATGTCATATTTCTATTATATGGAGCAGTGTTTACATTCAATAAAATACAGTTTTTTCCCCAGCAAGTAGATTTATTCAATAAAGTAGTGGTTAATAAAACGCTGTAGGGAGAGTATGAGATTATTAATTTAGGAATGGCAATTTCTTAAAAGACGCTGGTGTCAGAAAGATTTCTTTATTAATTTTTAAATAATTTTTTAAAAAGAGGAAAAGTGCAAAAAAAGAGTTTCTCTGGATGGGGAGAGAGAGAGAGCGGATGTAAATTTCCTTCATAAATTGGAAATAAAAAGATTTTCGTTACTTGCTGAGAATTAAAAAGATCGAAGTCAATTTTGTTTAAAGTATGTTTATACTGCCCCCAAGTGGTAGAAATCCAACATGCGGAGTCGAATTGTAATATTTCGGGAGATAAATTTTCTCAATCATGACAATTTTGTATTTATGGTCAAAAATAGTTAACAGCATTTGGTTTTCATGTAGTTGACGGACACCAAACGTTTTCCCTTAATTACACTTTATTAGCTCTCTGATAGAGGCGTTTAAACAGCCACTACATGAACAAAATGATCGTTAGACTTGTTGCTAAAAGCTTATTTTGTAAATGTATGTAAAAGAACAGAGGAAAGTCTCCAGGAAAGATACGTCCCAACAACGTTTTGGCGCGGAGAGGGGGGGTGAGGATGTTCGAACGTTTGTAGCCGGCGGCGGCTGCCCCTCCCCCGGCCTCCTCTCGTCACCGGAGCCTGTACCTGCCCTTTCCAGCGCCGCACTACAAAAGCCCGGAGCCTGCCGAACGAGTTCCTCTCCTTGGCGTTCCCAAACGCACGGTAAGCAGAACCCAGGTCTTCTTTAATGAAGGTTTTGAACTGTTTCTCCTTAAAAACTCGGGCAAATGTGAACAACTCGCTGTTTTACCGCGTCGCGAGGCGTTGTCTGGGCAACACTTGTCAATCATTAATTAATGCGGAAGTTGTGAGACGAAGTTCGGACTGTGGAAATAGGCGAACTCCTTTAAGTAACGTTGGTGTGTTGGCATGACGAAAGATAAGAAAAACAAAAGAAAGACAAAACGCACGGGCCGTGATGTTAGCTCCTATTTTCCCGATAAAAGTTCGCATCAATGCCCCGACTAAGACGCCACGTAACGACACCTTCGTGGCCCCCTTATCTGCCACTAATTGAAGCTGCTTTGTAGCGCTTGTTGCCAATAAAATGACCTAAGTGGCGTAAAAATGAATGTGTTTAACTATGTGAGTACAACCCGTTTAACATCACGTTTAAAGATTCTTTGACATTACATAATTTATTTATTCACCGCGTCGATCAGGTGAGCCGCCGGCTCGGGCCCGCTGGATGAGGCCCGTCCGCCTACTTGTTTCAACAAGTTTCCAGTCCAACGTAGACGGCAAAAATTACACCACAGTCAGCGTTGAAATGTGTTTTTTGACAAAATATTCTACAGTGAGAAATGTCGAAACAAACAATATTTGTGTCGCCTAGGCACGCTGTATTTGTGTATTTTAATATTGTTGAGGAACTTTGTATGTGATCTTTGTATGTGTGTCTTTTTTTTTTTTCCAGTGACAAAACTCATCATCACAATGGAATCATATGTCGAACATGATTTTGAGGCTGTGGGATCTGGAGCCTCTCAAACGTGCCCTAACCAGTGCTCTGCGCTGAGGAAAAATGGCCATGTCCTGTTGAAAGGTCGTCCCTGTAAGATTGTTGACATGACTACCTCTAAGACTGGCAAGCATGGACATGCCAAGGTAAAAGAAAATACATATATCCTGTTGTATATCGTTGGAAGGCATGGCTTGAGGCACTGGCGTAATTTAATGTAAATCGTAGTTTTACTCCTTAGCCACAGTGCTCATTCTACCTATAACCAGGTGTAACCAGGTTGGTTTTATTCCTCCGCAGGTTCACCTCACTGGAATTGACATATTTACTGGGAAGAAGTATGAAGATATTTGCCCCTCTACCCATAACATGGATGTTCCAAATGTAGTTAGGAAAGATTTGCAGGTGAGATTTCCCATTTGAAACTGTCAGGAAGTATGTGTCGAGTAATAAACGGGTGTGTTGCATTTGTGAGCGATGAGCTGGCTTAACTGTGGGTGTCAGTAGACAGATCTTGAACTAGTTTAGCAGGTTCTCTCTGCGCCTGCAGCGTCCCTTTCATTGTAGTAGGAGCCCCTTTAATGCTAACAGCCCTTTCAAAATGTCAAAACTTAACACCGGATTTGCTTTTTCTAAATTGTTTTTGGATGAAATTGCTGATGAGCTGCACATGTTAGATATAAAGTATTTATTTGAACTTTTTCTTAAGAGCTGCATAATTTGTTCTTGTTTCTTTGCATCAAGATATTGGACATTTCTGATGGCTTTGTCCAATTATTGAATGATGATGGAACAACGAGGGAAGACCTCAGAGTGCCAGAGGGTGAGCTTGGTAAAGAAATGGTGACGAAGTGTGGCAATGGGGAGGAGTTTATGGTAAGACTATCTAGTCACTGCCAGACCTCATTAAACATGCTGAAGAACCTTTACTGGTGTCTGAACTCCATCTTCTTACAGAGTTATTTATTGCACATGCTGTGAGGGCATCTAGAATGTGCAAGTTTGGGGACATGTGGGTGATCTCTGGATGTTTGTGAATGGATATTGGACATCAAATGCTGTTCCTGTTTCCTTTTCAGGTTACTATTCTGAAGGCAATGGGTGAAGAGCAGATAGTCGGCATTAAGTCAATGGCCAGTAAGCAAAACTGAGAATGAGGTCTTCTCTTCTCTAGCATGGATGACCTCCTGGAACCTGGACTGGGTCAGCTCTTTAGCAATGGTTTCACGCCACCTCCAAAACTCCTCAATGAAGTCATTCGCACTCAGTCATTGTAACTTAGTGGTCTGGCAGTGGTAATCCATAATATTCCCAAAATTCATTTCAGGAATACTTGCTATGTTCTTCAGAGAAAGATTGATTCTCTTGTTCTCATTCTGTTTAGTGCCACTTTTTCAATTGTATTTCTTGTCTTTGAAATATAAAGCGCTTTGATTTCAAATGCAATCTGCTTTGATTTGGCTGTAAAAGAGTTAATTAAATGATTTAATCTTTTTTTTTTTTTTTCAAATTACAAACGCCATATTTCAATGAATTATTGTTGCAGCTGGGATTATACAAGTGTTTCTCTTTGATGTCTGAAACTCCAAAAAAATGAGCTTATTTGTATAGAATTATAAATATTTAAAAACAATCATGTCTGCATCATAATTTAAGATATATTACAGGGAGGGTAACACTGGGAGATATCAGGAAACCCAGGAAAGTCCCCCTACACTCTGCACTCAGGTAGTTTTGGCCTCTACCTTTTCTGGTATATTAAAAACTCCTGAATAGGTTTTGTTTTCTCTGACAGGCAGGTGGTGGCCGAAAGAGAAGTTATTTCATATGCATCTTCATAAAACTGAAATATCTCACCCAGGATGTGACCCTGGTGGACACAGCTGCTTCTGTGACAGCACCGCTGAAGCTATTTAATCTTGAACAGAGGCTCTGAAACAAACTAACTCCTAAAAACAGCCCCACCGCCTGACCCCTCCAGTGCTGTCCTCCTTTTAGAAATGCTATCCTTCAGACGCATCTGGTAATTCTGCATTTATAAGATGAAACATCTTTAAAACATGGGAAACACGCTTGGACCTCCTCTCTTCTAATTAGCAGTTTTATTCACTGGTTCCTCAGCCTGTCATTGCAGTGTTTACCTTAAAGTACGTTTTTTTGTTTGTTTGTTTTTGGCAGATTTATTCAATAAATTATAAATTGATAAAACGTTTTAAGGAGAGTATGAAAATAATAATTTCATTAAAAAGGAAAAATAATTCTCTAAGAACCAAATTAGATATGAATTTCCTTCATAAATTGGAAAGAAATGATTTACATTATTTACCTGCTAAAATTAGGAATTAAAAATGACCTAAACGTCAATCCAGTGTTTAACGTATGTTTTACTGCCCCCAAGTTGTAGAACTCCAACATGCGAAGTTAAATTGTAATATTTTGAGAGATAATTTGTCTCCATTATGACAATTTTGTATTCATGGTCAAAAATAGGTAACATTTAGATTATGTACAGCAAACATTTTCTCTTAATTCTATTGTATTAGCTCTCTGATAGAGGCGTTAAAACAGCCAATTTATCCACCTACATAGCTAAACTGACATATTACAACGTTATTTTAAAAAACGCGCGTAAAATTATTGTTAGACTTGATGTTGAAGCCTTCTTTTGTAAATGTATGTAAAAAAACAAAAACAGAGGAAAGTCTCCAGTAAAGATACTTCTCAACAACGTTTGGCGCAGAGAGGGGGGGTGAGGATGTCCCAACATTGTAGCCGGCGGCGGCTGCCCCTCCCCCGGCCTCCTCTCGTCACCGGAGGCCGTACCTGCCCTTTCCAGCGCCGCACTACAAAAGCCGGAGCCTGCCGGACGAGTTGCTCTCCTCCTCTCCTCCTCACCCAAACACACGGTAAGAAGAACCCAGGTCTTCTTTAATGATGTTTCTGAACTTCTTCTCAAATAATCGGGCAAATATGAAGAAATTGCTGTTTTACCGCGTCGCGAGGCGTTGTCCTGACAACGCTTGTCAATCATTTGAAGCTGTCTAAGTAGCGCGTTTGTGTGTTTATTTTTATGTTTATATATATATATTATTTATATGTTATGTTTAAAAAAAACATCCTGCAGTGAGAAAAATATAGAAAAAAATTGGCCTCAAGGCAAAACTTCTGGAATTTTTACCATGTATTTGTGTATTTTCCTATAATATTATTGAGGAACGTGTATGTAATGATATTACTGTTTCTAACGTGAATTTCCCTTTTTTCCAGTGACAAAACTCACCATCACAATGGAAGATGATTTTGAGGGTGGGGATGCTGGAGCCGTTGAAACATACCCTGCGCAGTGCTCTTCACTGAGGACAAATGGCCATGTCATGCTGAAAGGTCGTCCCTGTAAGATTGTTGATATGTCTAACTCTAAGACTGGCAAGCACGGAAATGCCAAGGTAAAAAATAATAATAAGCAAGCCCCAGTGCTCACTCTACTTGTAACCAGTATCCAGGTTGTTTTTTTAAATCCTCTGCAGGTTCACCTCATTGGAGTTGATATATTTACTGGTAAGCAGTATGAAGATATTTGCCCCTCTACCCATAACATGGATGTTCCAAATGTGCAGAGGAAGGATTACCAGGTGAGATTTACCTTTTGAAACTGTCTGGAAATATGTGTAAGGTAATAAACAAGTGTGTTGCATTTGTGAGCGATGAGCTGGCTTAACAGTGGGTGACAGATCTTGAGCTAGTTTAGCAGGTTCTCTCTGCGCCTGCAGCGTCCCTTTCATTGAGTAGGAGCCCCTTTAATGCTAACAGCCCTTTTAAAATGTCAAAAATGAACTTTGCTTTTTCTAAATCGTGTTTTGATGAAAGCAAGTACAAGCTTCACATAATGTTTGATGTAAGGTATTTATTGGAACTTTTGCTTAAGAGCTGCATCATTTGTTCTTGTTTTTGCGCATCAAGTTGGTGAACGTGTCAAATGGCATTGCCCATTTAATGGATGATGATGGATCAACGAGGGAAGACCTCAGAGTGCCAGAGGGCGACCTCGGCAAAGAAATCCTGTTGAAGTTTGAAAATGGGGAGGAGTTTATGGTAAGACTAGTCACCTCCAGACCTCATTAAACATGCTGAAGAACCTTTACTGGTGTCTGAACTCCATCTTCTCAGTTATTTAGGTACATGATATGAGGGAATGTGCAGGTTTGGGGACATGTGGTACTTGTTGGGTGCTGATAAATGCTGATAAATAGATGCTGTTCCTGTTTCCTTTTCAGGTTACTGTTCTGAAGGCAGTGGGTGAAGAGCAGATAGTCACCATTAAGGGAATGAGCAAGAAGAACTGAGAATGAGGTCTTCTCTTCTCTAGCATGGACGAACTCCTGGAACCTGGACTGGGTCAGCTTCTTCATCAATGGTTTCAGGTCACGTCCCAACCTCCTCAGTCAATAAAGTCATTCGCTTTGGGTCATCGTACCTTAGCCTGGCAGTGGTAACCCATAATATTCCCAAAATTCATTCAGGGATACTTGCTATGTTCTTCAGAAACTGTTTGATTCTCTCTTTGAAACACATTCAGTAAATCTGGATTCTTAAGATGGAGCATCTTCATGAGAATCACGCAGGCCTCCTCTAATTAGCAGCTTTAGCCTCCGGCGCCTCGGCCCGTCTTTTGGGGTGGGGGGGGGGGTGGGGGTGGGGTTAGAGCCAAGAACCTTCATTTAAAGCTGCTCTGTTATCTCATGTTCACCAGTAAACCAACTGGTTCTACCTGTCCGCTCTGATGTTTGACCACATTGCGTTCCAGTAGTTGCACACATACTGGCCATTTACAGCCATAATTTCTTTTTTTGACTGAAAAGCGTCGCTGTAGAGTCAGAGACGATGATGGAGGGGAGGTGTGTTCCGGAAGTGATGATAATTATTATGGTGATGGTTTATTATTTTCATGAAAGTATTATATACGGCTGTCAGGTGAGAGGTAAACACCCTCTGTGTCATCTCCTGTTTTCTTTAATATTCCTTACTTTGTTTTGTTTTTTTAGTTTTTTAACTATCCTGTTCAGACCTGGAACAGTCAGATTCACAGTTTGCCTGGTTTTATTTTGAGGCAGAGGGTTTTTTGGGGGGNGGGGGGGGGGTGTGTTCAAATTTAAATAGCTTTTAAATAAGCTTTTTGTCAATCAAAGGTTGCTGTGTTCGCTGTAATGAAGCAGAATAAATGGCAGAGATGTTACCTGCTCATTTGAGACAAAGCACGTCACGTTTACTCATCTGTTCACTTTATTTTCTACTTCTACAAGGGAGAAAATTAATTTCTATTCATCTCTAATGCAACAATGCTTCTGAACTATATCGCCACCGTTGCTAGGTAACAACGTTTCATGAACCTCCACAAATGCGCCAAAATAGGCCACACTGATTATGCATTAAATAAATCAACTCTAAGTGAAAACAGGAGAAATCAATGCGTTTTGAACAGAGTAACTTAATTATTTATTTATTTTTTTGCCTGAAGTCTTGATTAAGATAAAGACGAGACGTGCCGATGTTGAGTGACCAGCAGGGGGCAGTAAAGGCGAAGATGTAAAGTTTCCCAGAGGGAACCAACAGCAAGGTTGAACCGGTCTGGCTGCAGATGCTTCAAAATCAAAGTAAACACGCAGTTTTTATTCTGTACGACACAGATTTGACAGCAGGAATCAATTCAACCTTCATGACAGACTCCAAATATATACGAATCAAAGTATCTGATTGCAATTCCTAGAAAACAACAACAAAAAGCCATTAAGATGTTAGAGCTACAATCGTGTAGATTTTTAAAGGGGACAAAAATCCAACAGTGATGCTTAAAACACACAAACATGAATGGGTCGTTTCCTTCACTAACCAAAGGACCATAAACCATTTGAGAGCGGAAAAATAACCACATTTAAATTGACCTAAACTAAAATAGAGTTTTGTCAAAGCCAGAAAGAGACATTAGTTTGTAGGTCATGTATCTTTTTTTGAGTCATACATTTTTGGTCTCTGATTTTGTCATGACCATGGCCAGGAGTCATGTGTAATCCGGTAATGCAACTTCCGGTCAGTTAGCATAAAAGCAACTAGCATGCTAGCTTCAAAACATCACGTTTGAAGCTGTTAAGTTTAATCAAGCTGGGGATTTTAACCCACATCTCATATCTTAATGCAAACAGAATGATGAGTGTTTCGGTGGCGCGGTGTTGCCACATGTGTAGTGTTTTTCCTCTCCACCTGCTCCCTTCTGGCATGGCTTTGAACTTCCGTGTGTTTGCTTTGATGTGTCGGTATGTTTTTCTGGGGCGTTTAGCAGAGCAGTTATGGGAATGTTAAAAGGTCGTGGCCAACATCCGGAGGTGGGAATACCAAAAAGAGGAGCTAGAGAGAAGTCAGTTGGGGAAATTCAAACCAGATGAGGTCTCCTTCTCACAGCCCAGGTATAAAAACATCCTTTTATGTCCTTTTTCTCACGTTCCTCTCTGCTCAGAGAACAAACTGAGCCCCTGATACAGATTATCTTCATTCTGACATCAGACATGTTTTTATCTGCTTGGAATTCGTGTTGGGAAGGGTTGAATGTCATTGTCACGCTGATGAACAGAGGCTGATGTGAGGGGAGGAGGAGGAGGAACATTTTGGGAGTGGTGGAAGAATGCTGAGGCCGTCCATCTGTTGTCCTCCCACTCTTTACATCCAGGACAACGTGCTGGGATCACTTCACCTGTTGCATAACAAGAAACAATCAAAATACGCGTGTGCTGACGTCCACAACTGGGTAGGAGAAGATGTTTGGCGATGCGGTGGTCCTGTTAGTAGCTAACACGGTCCCGCCACCGTCGTCCACCTGCAGGGTTGTTTCTGTGGATGTGGGGAGATATCGCTGTTGTTCACGCTGCCTGGAAACCTGCTCAAGGACACCCAGGCAGCGTCACGTTGACAACCCCGCTGCTGTTTTCGCATAGATCACGCGTGTTTGGTCTTCTCGGGGAAGTTCATGGCTGGTTCATGCGAGTCTGCTGCTGACATCCTCCATTTTGTCCTCACAAAGATAGAAGTGCAGTGGATGGAAACGATTGCACAGTGTAGTTTAAATCCTTAAAGTGGAATAATACTGAATAGTTTATTTGGCTACAGGGGGATTTGTTGGGAGTAAATCGTGTGTGTGGGGACCTAATGTGGTACATGTGTTCTGTGCTTCTGGGTGTTTGTGGACCGAGGATGGGGAGCGGTTATAAAAACAGCATTACCCAGAGAGCAGTTGTCCAGGATCACAGGTTACTGCCTGGGGCGTTGAGGGATAGGCTTGACCTCTGGAGCCTGACACAAACCCCCCACCACTCTGTGCGTGTGTGTGTATGTGTGTGTGTGTGTGTGTGTGTGTGTGTG
>BJFM01001954.1:21132-38593 GCA_016586285.1 Arothron firmamentum | reverse complement strand
TGTGTGTGTGTGTGTGTGTGTGTGTGTGTGTGTGTGTGTGTGTGTAGGAAGTAGAATGACATCACAGTAAAAGAAAACAAGCTGTTTTTTTCAACCTGTTTCTGTGCAGCCACCCGATCCGGAACCAAACGCAGCTCCTGACACGGGTCTAGTGTGTGTTCACGTCGGCTGTTATCTTTGTCTTTGCCGGATGGTGACTCACAGCTGTGGCTCGGTACGAAAGTGTTGACGTTCAGCCTTGCGTCGGCGTCGTAAGCGTATTAGGAGATGAAAGTTGCAGCGCAGCATGAAGTAATGTTTGTCTTTCACATCTGGGACGCACCTGCTGTGGAAATGGAAGTCCCTCAAACACCTGAGGTTTACAGAGAAGCCTGCTCACTGACCAGTCCTGCTGGAAATCATGTCCTCTCTCACATCTTGCTCTCCTCCGTTGACATCACTTCCTCTTTTCTGTGCCAGGGAGCGTAGATGCAGCAGATGCGAGGAGAGGCTGAGGGAAAGCATTGTTCTCCCCAAGGAAGCATCCGACGCAGGGAGCTTTAATGATGTCTGCGCGCTCGTGTACACGTCTTCGCCTCCGATGGAAAGGTGGAAATGATCCGTTGATTAGAGAGGAGGGCGCGGCCTTTGCCATTGTTGAGCTGTCCGGTTGTCTTCGCCCAATAATAAACACCAATTAAGAATGTGCATCTCTGCGCGAACCGAAGGTCAGTTTAGCCTCTGGTCACTTATAAACATTTCCCAGTGAGGCCTGAAACACTGTAGTTTTCCTGCAGCTGCGGGAAAGGCAACAATACACCCACATTCTTCAAGCTTTGACCTTGTGCCTGTTTATATTTAAACATTTTCTGATTTAAAGAGAGCTAATGGAGCACAACTTCATGATTAGCATTAGCTAAACATGAAAAGCTTTGGTTGAAACACTGTTGCTGAGAAAAGAAATGCTAATTAGTACATGCTATAATATTACTACTGCGTGTTTAGCATCAAGTGAAGTGTTAAACTTCCTTTAAATCCTAAATCCAAGCTGTGAAAAGACTTGATTTGAAGGAAAGTCACGCATGGGACAGTAGATATTTTGTCATAATCCCGTGGCTGCAGAATGACATGAACAGACTTTTCCTGTGTGTTCGTGTCGGGCTCACAGAAGAGCCATTGAACCGAAGCGAGACTTTTGCTGTGTTGACAACAATGTGAGGGGAAAGGGAGAGACAAAGGGAGAACTGAGACGCAAAGAGAGAACTAAGACGTGAAAGAGAAGGTGGAGGAAATGGGAGAATGTCAGGGGGCTCGTCCCGGCCTAATTGAGTTAACCGCCATCAGGCGTGTCACGAGAAAAAGGCTAAAAAGGCTGGCCAGTCTCCTTCTGGAAAGCATGACAAAATATTCTGTTTATTTCAGCTACCTCTGAACAAGAGAGACTCTTCCCGCCACTTTTACACACCATAATTGAATTATGCAGAAAACCGCAGAAAGAGTGGGGCTAACCAGTTAGCACGCTAGCTTCAGTGGACACGGAGTTATGCAACATTTCTCCAGCTCAAAGGGTCTTTGTGGACTGGAACAGTTATTGTTCTTGTTCATGCTACATAGTGAGGACAAGAACCAGGATTTTACCAGCAAAGTGAGGACATTTTGGTTCGGTTTTAGTCTTGTTTAGGAGTCGAGCAGTGATTGGAGTAATGGGCTGGACCATACATTATGTCAATGAAAGACCTCACAACAATAGAAGTACAAATGTGTGTGTATGTGTGCTTATCTTGACAATGTGAACATAACAGTCAAATTAAAAACATGTTTTTCCACTACTATGCACACACAGAATGCTGGAGAGTTGACAGAGTACACACACACACACACACACACACACACACACACACACACACACACACACACACACACACACACACACACACACACACACAGGTTCTGGGCCGATTATAGACTCCACCAGTGCTTTTGTTTCTCCTGGCCTCTTCATCTCTTTTTTGTTATCACTCGCTCCATCCCAGAACTTTGTTGTCCATCTTTGCCTCCAGCCTCCGTCTCTCTGGGACGCGATCAAAGGCTGCACCCCTCCAAGCGAGCATCCATTTTCATCGCAGCGTCCAGCTCAAGTATGCGCGGTATTCCCAGCGCTCCCAGTGTGTGGGTCACGCTCCAGCAGGGCGCCGGGCTCTGTAGGCTCATCCGCACGTAATCGCTCACATTTACAATCAACTCGGATCAATTAGGAGTTTTGTTCTCGTGCGCTTGCTTGGTTCTGATCGATATCTTGCACTCAGTTGGAAGCGCTCGTGCCGACGGGCCTCTCTGGGCGTGAACCAGCCTGTTTCGTTCTCCAAAAACAACACTGTAAATTCTCACCATCTGTTCCGAAACTCTTCCAACGGACCAAATATGGCAGCAGCTGCAACTCAGACAATATATTTTAAAAATAAAAAAGAATATTTGGGCAAGATGTGATGAAGATGCCAACAAAACATTTTTTTTTTTTTTTTTTTTTTTTAAGATTTGGACCCAATTTTGTATAGATTTCTGCCTTTCTGGTACTATGTTATCCTGTTTTTGAAACTCGAAACTCATGGAAAAACATTTGGGTGCGTTTTGTATCTTAAGTGATGGTGTAAATGCAGGGACGCATATTTGGGCCTCTGCTGGGTGCGTGCGGTGGTGATGTTGGCAACGCCGGTGTTGTCCTGCTCGGGCCGCTGCGGTTTGAGGATTTATATCAGGCAGCTGCTGCTTTCAGCTTGCAAAAGTTCCGAAATAGAGCTGTTTTTTCAGGCAGTACGCTAACAGAGATTAGGTTTCGGAAAAACACACGCCCGCGCGAGGCCGCGCTGTGCACACACAAAATCTGCTGCGAACGATGCGCGTCGCCTCTGTCCCAGTCCTCCCAGCGCGTTTTCCCCGGCCCATCTACCCGACTCAGCCAAAACAGTTGATCTGGTTGGGTTTATTCCCAAACTGTGGGGGGGGGGGGGGGGGGGGGGGGGGGGGGGGGGGGGGGGATGTGGACAGTGGAGGAATGTAGCCACGCACTTTTACACTAATGTCTTGGAAAATATCCATTTAATTAAGGTTTCGTTCTGTCCTTTTCCCTACTTTACAAACGACATCCTGGACTATAGTTAATTTAATTCTCTCCCATCTTCTGTTCGCCCTAATTAGGGTTGCTGGAGGCGAGCGGTCCCGGGGGCACGGTGGGCCAAAGGTTGGAATCCTCCTTGGACGGGTGTCTGGTCCATCCACTCCTGGTTGACTCACAGCTGAGGGCAAACCTCCAATTAACCCAGCGTGCTCGTCTTTGGCCCGAGGGATTAAACCGGGTTAACGCAGAGCAAAAAGAACGTTTCCAAAACAGGAAGAGACTTTTCTTTGAGGCGAGTCAGGTTCGGACAGCTTGGAGGGGCTGCACAGAGAACACGTGAGCCCGCTTGTCATTTCCTGCCGTGTACTCCAGTGAACGGCCTGATTTGACTGACTGATTAGATCAGGCGGACGGCCGTCCATCATGGAGAGGCAACAGCAGAGCCAGATCTGGAGTCAGTCTGCTGCTGCTGCTGCTGCTGCTGCAACCTTTAGCCATCTTTCCTCACTTGAAGAAGCGACCTTGATAAAAAGGTCGTGACCCTCTGGGTGAGTTTGGACTTCATTTTTCGCTCCTCATCTGGAGACGCCTCGCTCACGGAGCCCAAAGATGGCCGCCGCGGCCGTGGAGACGGCGGCTGTGCGCCTGCCGTCTTTGTAACGCGATCCCGTCGGCTCTGTTTATCCTCCTGCACCTGGGTGGGGGGTTGTTACAGACCTGAGAGGCAGATGCTGGACGAGCTCCTCTCTTTGTCTTCATGTGTGTCCGAGTGTGTCTGAAAAGGCGCGCTTGTGTGTGTGTGTGTGTGTGTGTGCGCGCGCATATGTTTCCGCTCCCCATTTTCTCCCCTCGGGCTAAATGAAGAGATGTTAATCAGGGAACAGCGGCGCCCACATGGAGTCCAGAAGGTGGTCCAGGCAGGGAAGTCTTCCTGGGAATGTGACCACCTTGGATTTTAGGTGATTTTAGATTTAACATGCGAATATTGTACATTATTATGGATTATTGCTGCTGAGTGAATAGAATAAAATACACAGGAGGAGAGAAAAGGGAGAAACACTAAACAGGCAGACAATAGTCCTCCTCTGGAGATCCTGTCTTCACAAAGACCAGGTTTCATTAACTCTCCAACTGCGTCTTTCTTTATCTCGACAATCGTAGGATGAGATTAGGAGCCGGACGCAGGTGGGCTGAACCGACTCAGGCTGGCTGCTGAGAGTCAAACATGGCCGATCGTTGCTAAAAACGGAATGAAAACATATGAACGGAGTCAGGCCTCAGCGCTGTGGCCATGCAGCCCCTCCCTCACCGTCCATCTCCATGGTGACATGCATGTGTGTGTGTTTCAGTGAGGGTGAACAGAGGATAGAGGAATAAGAAAAGAGCGATGAGAGGGGACGAATCGTTTCCCCAAGGTGGCGACGGCGAATGAGTGTTTCCCCCTCCGTGATTGGACCGTGGCTGCAGCTCTCCTACCGCTCTGCACGGCTTCATTAGCACCATTAAAGCGCTCGCTGCAAAGTAATCATTTGCAGTGACGCGTCGCTCTCACATAAGAGATGAGGATAAGCCACTGAGAACACACAGCGGAACACACTCGGCTCCATTTGAGTTTATCATGGCTTCAGACAGATTTAGCTGCTAGCTGGGTTTACCTCACCAGGATTTTAGCACATAGCACTAAATGCACGTGCTTGGAAAACTGTGGTCTGACTTGAAGAAACAGAAAGATCTCGTTAATACAATTACTTAAAAAAAAGTGGCAAATTGGACAGTCAATGTGTGTGTGTGTGTGTATGTGTGTGTGTGTGTGTCATGTAAGATACGCCCAATTTGCACATGCAGCAGTGGTGTTTTTTACGACTGCATGCGAAGCTGGTGCACGTTCAAGATCTTTGATTGTTGCGCAAATTCTTTTAGCATGCACACGTATGCACGGTTGCCATGGTTACCACCTGGGAGTGTTCTGGGGGCCTCCATGGTATCATACATCATCTGCACTTCCAGGGTAAAACAATTAAAAGCCAATCTGACCTCACGCGCGCGAACACACACACACACACACACACACACACACACACACACACACACGCTGCGTATGAGAACAGGCCTGAGTACCTTCATCCCAATATTGACGTGACGCAGACAGTGGCCACATCACTTTCAGAATTCATATTTTGTGGAATGTTTGTGGTGTTTTTAAGTGTATTAATAGACCCAAACGAGGCTAAGCGGCCATTTATCAGTCCGTGCATGTGTGTGCTGCTGTGATGGAGGCGGCTGTTAATGAGCGCGCACGTGAAGCAAACACCGTTGGGAAAAGAGCTCAAGAGAGTCGCGGAAGACTGTGGGATTGGCGCTCCACCGCCTCAAAGAGACTAAGAGACTCCAGAATCCCTGACATTACCTCACAGGGAGGCCAATTAGCAAAGGGGTGGGGGTGGGGGGTGGGGGGGTGGCCTTTACCAAGTCTGCATCAAAGCCATTTCCAGGGTGGAGGTCCCCGTCGGAGCTTCTGTATGAAACAGTCAGAACTTGGCTCTTGATTTGGTGGGATTCCTCGGTTTCCAGGAGATAGATCCTGTTTTTTCCTGCAGATTTTTCTACAAATGTGTCAAATGTGAATCTTCGGCAGTGACTCAAACGATACATTCGTGCTTCTCTGCATCAAGCTTTTTCACCAACAAAGACCATTTATTGAAAAAACTCCAATAGGACATGTGCAGCTGGAGTAGATGTTGGGTAACAGGAGTGTTCAGCCGCAGTAACATAAAAAATGAATAGCTGCAGTTTTCACTTTTAGCTGACGGCGCTTTAGCTCATGAGCCAAATGACAACGAATGTTTGCACTTTAAGAGGGAGGGAGGCAGCGCGTAGTGTTGCTGAAAGATGACTATAATTTTCCAGGTTTTTCTAAATAAACCTCTGTTTTCTCCCAACCTCTCCATCAATCCTTTGACGCTTCCTCCCTCCCTTTTCCTTCTCTTCCACAGAGGTGAACCAGGGAGAGTTCCGACTGGCTCCCTTCTGAATAATGCATGCCTCCTAGGGCGTCCTGAGGAGCCCGACATGGATGGAGGAGGCACCGTCGAGCCTTTCAGGGGCTTCGGAGAGCGTGAAACGTGTGACGCTTAATCCTGGGACGGGGGCTGGTTGCAGGGTTTGGCGTGCGCACACCGGTCCGTGCACACGCTCACTCCTGCAGGTTTTGATGTGATGGATCTGAAGGGTTGCCACTGCCCCCCCGTGGCCCCATCAGACGCCGTTGCATTATGGGTAGCGGCACTTTTGCCTCAGAGTTGTCTCTCTGCTAAGGGCACAGCCACAGTGAGTCATCTTTCACACACACACACATGCGTACACACTCCGACTGGACTGTATGGCGGTTGACATTTAGCGACTGGAGGCTGAAACGGTGACTGTGAGCAGCAGCAACAACAACAGAGCTGCAGCCATGATCAGAAGTAAATTCACAACAGGAGGCAGACGCAGGGGAACCTGCGCCGGTTGGTGGGCGTGTGCTCCGCTGCAGTTTGAGTGGCAGCAGGAGGCTGTGGGTAAAACCACCACCCTCACTGTCAGCCATAGCGCAACCTCTGATCCACCAGACAGAACCTGTTCAACCCAGGCGGAGAGATGAAAGCTCCAGAACCATGATGCTGAGAGGGGAGTTCTGGCTCTAAAGGGATACAGGGATGGAGAGGATGAATGGCTATTGCCACGCCCCTAAATCATAAGTTAAATGCTATACATAAAAAGAAGTATGTCCTGTTGATGGTCCTCGGGTCTGGGGGGGAGGCCCGCTCGGCTCCGTGTCTGCGGCCCGATCAGGAGACAACCTGGATGAATAACAGTCACATGCTGCGCAGCGGGCGCCTGAATAATTCAAAACTCTTTACATCATCAGCCTCGCCCTCCCAGCTCCTCCCCCCAACCCCCCNCCCCCCCCCCCCCCCCCCCCCCCCCCCCCCCCCCCCCCCCCCCCCCCCCCCCCCCCCCTCCGGCTGCTGCACCGCGCAGTCCTGAGATGTTGCTGATGCTGACCGACTGCAGCATCCGACGCGGGTCCCCTCTGATCCCATCGCGGCACCGTGAGTGATTTTCCACCACTTTCCCCCCTTTTTCCTCCTCGCCATCTCGCTGCGTCTCTCCTCGCCTCCCTCTCCCTCGGTGCTGCGTCTCTCCTCCCCCTTTTGTCTTCTTCCTCATTGCATTCTCCATCAGCGATGGCGCATAGCGCGCCGGTGGCCGTGCGCCCGCGGTGATAAGTCCGAAGAAGGGCAATCAGAGGAGGGAACCGGAGCCTTCCGCTCGCACCTCGGTGGGGTCTGACAGGCGGGAACAGAGAGTTCGGGGGTGTGGGTGTCCGACGGGAGCTGCAGCAGCAGCGGGGGGCGGTTGGAGGGTGGACGGAAGTGCAGGAAGAGACCGAGTGAGGGCTGCAGGTGAGAGCATGTGAAGTGGAGCTTAGTCTGTCTGTCTATCTATCTATCTATCTATCTATCTATCTATCTATCTATCTATCTATCTATCTATCTATCTATCTATGTGTCAGCTGGTTTAAACACTGGTAACCATAATTTCATATTTATAACCATGTTCCCTGCTTATATTTTGCATGCATTATAATAATCATTTGTCAGGATATAATGGAAATGTATATTTTGTTGTCCAGTCCGTTTCTGTGGACACTCAGTCGCTGAAAGCCTCAAGCTGTAGATCTGGGTTAATCCCTAATGACATGGCCAGCTCTCTCTCTCTCTCTCTCTCTCTCCCCCCCCTCGCTCTCTCTCTTTACCACAGCCCCCCTCTGCCTCCTCCTTAATTCACTTTTGCCCACATTCATTAAGCGTTGGTGATGACGCGCCACCACTGCTGCTTGAAAACGTTGTGCTAACAGGTGCTACTTTCCGCCAGAACCCGAAGTTGATTTGTTTCCTTTAATTAATTCATTTTTGTAACAAAACCCGTGACATGGACACAGACAGATCATAATTCAGCCACAATTATGTAACCACTTCATCCATCTTGCAGCAACTTTTGCCTTTCTTCCTTTTTTGTGTTACGTGGGAAGACTGTGGAGTGTTGATGGTAAAGTGACAGTTTTCTGACTGGTTGTTGGAAAGATAAGACGCTGCTAGAGAAATCCAGTAGTATGTTTCTGCTGGCGAACCAGGTCCCTCAGAATGGTCGTACATAAGGTTCATTATCTCTCCATCTAGGCCCCATCAAACCTGGTTACGTCCTCCGGTGCAGCGGAGCATGCTAACAGGCCGGGATGATGTCAGATCAGGACGTTAGGACAGGATGCACAGAGGAGATGTGAAAAATACACACAAATAATGCAGAATTGGGCCGATATTGGGGAGAAAGTGTTGTCATCAGGAAGCTGGAACAATCCTTTTAGCTGCGACAGCGTCATCTTACTTGCAAAAGAGGCATCGGGTGTGCTAAAGCTAACACTAGCCGACCAGGACAGATCACATGTTTGTGCAGCACCTGAGGAACTTTACATCGTCCCTCTGTACCGATGATTTAATCCGTTTGGAGCGAGAAAGATCCAGGTGTGATCCCCGACTCAGACCTTTTTCTGTTGTGTTTGCATCAGGGATGGATGGATGGACAGATGAATGGACAGATGAGTGGAGACTTCAGAGTCCATATTCTTTACCCACGATTCTCAGGGGCTCAGATCCGAACACGGACGTGCACGGTTGAGGGATCGCCGATCTGAATGTAATTAAAACACTGCACCTTGAATGCGACATTAATTATTCATCGTCGGGGGTAGATGGTCTTTAATGAAAGCTTGTGAGTGAGTGCAGATGAACATTTAGCAACAGTTTGACAAACGCCATCGTCGCCCTTTTATGTTTGAGTCGTTGCCCACCACCCCCACCCCTCGCAGGCCTGCCTCCATCAGACGCTGCTTGACACTGACGTCAGCGGACCCGTCTGCGTAGAAAGGCTAATAGAATCAGGACCTCCAGGGCGCACGCACGCGCGCACGCACTCGTCGCCTCTATTCATCTCTGTCAGCAGGAGACGCACCAGCGCGCATGACTCGCCTTATTAGATCAACAGGCAGTAAAAACAGAACAAAGAGATGTGGCGCTATTGTGTGGAAGGATGTTAGCCTTAAATGTAATCTGATCTCTGTCATGTTAACCTTCCTGCTTTTAAGATACATCTGTGTTTTTAAATTGCAGCTATATCTATTAATCCATGTTCAACAAGATTGATCCAATTAAAAAAATGATGATCGATGAAAATGCTCTGAAACAACTACAGCCTAACACGCTCCAGAGCAGGGAAGGGCAACCCAGTCCAGCGAGGGCCACGATCCAGCCAAGTTTTCCTTCCTACCAGGTAGTCAAACACTTTTACCCTCCCAGGGGTGGGCGGCGGTATACCTGGTAGGTCAGAAAACCCGGCTGGATTGTGGCCCTGACTGGACTGGCTTGTCCATCCCTGCTCCGGAGCAGATAAGCTGACTGTCAACACCCAATCATTGTAGGAAACTACGAGGAATCTCTATTTGTGGCATCTGAAAGTGACGCTATCCCTGTAGCGTCGTCATTTAATGGGCTCGCATCTCCGACGGCATCTTTGTGCTAGTCGCAGTGTGCTAATCGTTAAAGTTGTGGCCGAATGAAAATCAGTGAAGAGGCTGGAGGTCAGGTGTATTCTTATGTTGCCATAGTAAAGGAAAAGGAGAGCTGATCAGAGAGCAAAGAAGATCCACCAGGGAAGGTGGAGATGAGAGAAGAATCGATGGGAAGGAGAGGATGGTCGGCTCCCCGGGGGCTGTTTGGAAAGAGTGAGGACACATTTACAGCAATAATGGGATGATTCTACAAACACAGAGAGGGAGATCAGCCTGGTTTTGCCCAAAGGTCATGTGGCTTGAGGGTACTCTGATGCACTAATTCTGAAAATGTGCTACAATTAAACACGTTCAAAATAATAATAATTAAAAAAAACAGTCAAAGTCTTCCAGAGAAATCGCGTCTAGTAAGAGATGAGCATTAGCAGATTGGATCGATAGTGACGACGTTGCGGGAGAAAATATCTTTTAGCCACCGCTGATGCTTCCTTTCACCATTTCCTCTGAACGTCACTGACGTTCGATGGTGGCGATGGAAACGGTTGCTCGTCAGAGTTAGTCAGCAGGACGCCACGATCAATGCGCCAGGGTCAGATTTAAGACGCGATCAGATTATAGCGCCGAATGTCGGGAATCGGACTGGTTTATGGGAGATGTTATAACACGGCCGGTTAGCCAAGGAGCCGTGGGGGGGGAGGGATGACGCTGTTGTTTTTATTTAGTCTGGAGGCTGGCGGAGTGTGTGTCAGGCTCCAGGCTCCAGTGCCGAGTTAGGGGAAGATGGATGAGGTTGAGGAGGCCTGGATGAGGACAGGAGCACTTCAGGCACACTGAGGAATTCAGAATTTTTAAAGGTTGCTGGCTGAACAGACCGTTTAAGCGTCTCAAAGGATCTCTTCAGACTTTAAGGAACTCCCTGGGGTTTCTTCTTGCTCGCTAAAATGAAGAATCCTGCTTTTTCGTCATATGGAAACATTCAAACAAATCCTCCGGTTAAATGTGCATCTTTTCAACCTTTGACCTTTGCTCACACCCAGGGTGCACGGCTAACGCAGAGCGCTGGATGATGATGATGACTGACAGGAAAGGTGAAAGCCGTTTAGAAGAATCGCCTCTGGTTGCCTCCCTCATCTGCGCGGCGGCCTTCGGGCGGCGTGCCAGATTTGGGTCGTGCGCCGGCCGAAGGGGCGGTCGCCAGGTCTCGTTCAGGAGGCCCTCTTAGCTTTATTAAAGCGGTTCTTCCTGTAAAGGCAGCGAGAGCTCAGCCGGTAATCAGACACGAGCTGGGGCGGACGCAGAGACGGCTTAGTCCCGCCTGATTAAACAGGAGGATGAATGGGGGGGGGGGGGTTGATCATAAAAAGAGGAGCCGTGGAGGGTTCATTAGCGGCACTCTGGCAGGCCGGATGATGTTTACCCAGCGCCCCAGCGTCGATAGGACTGCGTGCCGCAGCTCGTCGGGGTGACACGGGGGCTGCGTATCGCTCCCCCCGCGGTGAAATGAGCGATTCCTCCGAGCGCCTTCCCTTCCTGGCGTAGGTCGTTTGGTCCTCACGCTGTTTTGTTGTCACACACGCTGATACTTCCTGTCTCGTAATGACGCCGCACTCTTTAGTGTTTTTCCTCCAGCTCGCAACCACCCTGAAATAAATGAGTCAGTGGCTAACGCTTCCGCTGGCCCTCAGGATTCTGCAGGTTTGTGTCTTTCATGCGGGAGGCGGCGGAGGGCTGATGAGGGTACCGGTGGTTTGTTTTTGCTCCAGCCAAAGGAGAAAATTACCAAAAAAAACAAGATTACAACAGCTAAATCTTACACCCTTTAGCCTTACTGGGTTAGGGTATCATGGATGATCGATACGGCCTCTCTGCAGCGTCCACATGTCCCCGACGGACAGCATCGATGGACAAGACTCCAGCAGCTTTTGTTGCTCTTTTGCTAACAGCTGGAACCTGAAAGTGGTCGTTTTGAGCGTTTGCTGTTCTGGAAGAGCTGATGGGCGAGAACAGCCGCTCCCGCTGTCCTCCAGGACAGGCAGGAGGTGACGCCTGAGACCCTACAGGACGTTCATGGTCATCATCCAGCTGTTGAGGGGGAGAAAAGAGCGGACATTTGTCTGGTCCTCACCGCTTCAAAGGCCTGTTGGTGAGGGTTAGTAGTAGGGTTAGGTCAAGGTCAAGGTCGAATATTTAGGTATTAGGGTTAGGACGAACAGGCCGTGAGATCTTTTCTGTCTGTGATAGTCCTCACAAAGACAGAACTCCAGTCCTCTGTGTGTTTTTCTTGATTGAAAATGTCCCCCTTAAAGTGTTTAGTTTTTATTGGGTGGATTTTATAGGCGCATTGGTTTTACAGGAAAGCAGACGGCGCTGTGATTAAAACTGGTTTGTTGATTTTTTAAAACAACCTCATCCTTTCTTTCTCTTTTATTTCCTGTTCCGTCCTCTTTATACATCCATCTGTCCGTTTTCTCCCTCCAGCTGAGCTGAATGTGAATGTCCCTGCGTGTGAGCCACCGCTGGGATGGGCTGAACAACCCCTGCCCTGCCTGAATCTCTCGCTCATGAAAGAGTCTTTCTCTCTCTCCCCCTCTTTCCGCAGCGACAGTATAGCAACGGCCTGCACTCCAGTTAAACAGCTGGGTAATTGCGGCCGTCATTTGTTTGAGTGGCTCACATTATAGCCGAGAGGCAGAGCGGGACACTGTTTGGGGAGTGTGCTGAATAATTATAGCACTTGGGGAGAGTGGGTGAATGATATGTTAGTTCAGGGGAGGGAAGGCGGCCGGCGGATCCTCTCTTTCACGCTCTTTTTATGGCGCCAGCGGTCACGTGCCAGGTCGAGCTGTCCGATGTGTTTTGGGTCGGAACTGCGTGGTCATAGAAAAGGGGTGAACTTGGTTGCTGTAGCAACGGTGCCCCAGAGGGGGGCTGCTCATTAGCCGCGTCCTCTTTCGGGTACACTTCAGCCGAGGACAAATGTGCAGCGAAGCCTCATCGCTGGGCTTTTGTGTTGGGAGGATAAAGTTGGAAATCGGCACTGTGCTTCGACCATGAGGGGTAAAATCTACCAAATAATCAATTTCTGGCTTTATGTTTTTGCAGATTGTCTTGATGACCATGTGGGGACGACCTGAGGAGCCACTGAAAACAACCAGGACATGAACTTTGAGGACAAAATCATCCATCATCTAAGAGAGCTGGTTTAGCTTCCGCTAAAGAACCAAGAACCCATCACAAACCTTTCATCTTTTCCCTTTGGCCCTGACCTTTGACCTTTAGCCCTCAGCATGAGTGGCCTCGCCGGGAAGCTTGACCCTCGCAGGGTGCAGTGGGGCTCAGCGTGGCGAACGTTCACGTCCCGTATCCTGAGGACCAAACCCGTGGAATCCATGCTGGACTCGTCCATGTCTGGGACCAGCTCGCATGGGACCAGGCTGGCCCGGGTGTTGTCCACGGTGGACCTGGTGTCCCTGGGCGTGGGCAGCTGCGTGGGGACGGGGATGTACGTGGTGTCGGGACTCGTCGCCAAGGAGATGGCAGGTCCGGGCGTCATAGTGTCCTTCATTATTGCCGCCGTGGCCTCCATACTGTCAGGTGGGTCGACCCATTTCCTTTCTCTTCCCGTCATTGGTCCAAAGTTCCTTCACTTGGACACTAACGCACCCGTTGATGCCCTGCAGGGGTGTGTTACGCGGAGTTTGGGGTGCGGGTGCCCAAGACCACGGGTTCGGCTTACACCTACAGCTACGTTACGGTGGGAGAGTTTGTGGCGTTCTTCATTGGGTGGAACCTGATTCTGGAGTACCTGATCGGGACCGCGGCGGGGGCGTCGGCCCTCAGCAGCATGGCGGACTCGTTGGCTAACCGCAGCATCAGCCACTTCATGACCTCTCACATCGGGACCCTCAACGGCTTGGGTGAGCGCCCGTCGCCAGGCGTTGACCACGCTAGCTCCTTGGATTGGGTGTTTTCATAACAGCGCAGCACCCAAGAGTAACAGCGCCCGTGAAATTAAGCTTATCAGATTTTGCCAGGCAGAATTTTTCTGGCATATGTTGGAAATCAAATATTTTTGGAACATTGTTGTACATCCTTGTAATTTGAAACACGCCAACTTCCAGATGATGGCGACTCGAGCGCCAGCTAATCTGATGTGACGCTATTGCCGAGGTGTGTGTGTGTGTGTGTGTGTGCGCAGGCCTGGTCTATCTGGGTGACATCGCCCTGACAGACTCTTCCTGTCAAACACTGACAAAGGCCTTGCGGTCACATGATAAGCAGCATGAGCAGCTGTTCCACAACATCACGGAAAGTTACTGTTTCCTTTCCAACCCAGAGAGAAAAAAATACAGCACGTTGATCTACAGGTGGGACTTTCTCCCAGAATAAGTCTTGTTCCAGTTTGTGACTGCGACAGTCATATTTTGAGGGTTAAGAGAAGTACAACAGTTGTAACAATATCAAGTTTTTGAGACAATGACAGCTTTCCCTGTATTTTCTAAAACGACCACCAGGGGGCTTTTCTAATAATTTCAATGTATATGGAACTGCACAGTTTTTAAACAGTTTTCTTTACTTTATTTGGGGGGGGGGGGGGTGCTTGAATTAATTATTTCAACAGATGGACAGGAGAAGTAAGCAGAAGGCTGTGTTTCAGGTAAAGGGGAGCAGTCGTACCCAGACCTGCTGGCTCTGCTGATATCGCTGCTGGTGACGGTGATCGTGGCGCTGGGAGTGAAGAACTCTGTGGGCTTCAACAACGTGCTGAACGTCATCAACCTCATGGTGTGGGTGTTCATGATGATCGCGGGGCTGTTCTTCGTTAACGTAGAGAACTGGGACGAGGGGAGGTTCCTGCCCTTCGGATGGTCAGGGGTATGTATACACAACCCGGTGGTGGTGGTGGTGGGGGTGGCAGGTGGGGACGGTGTGTTTGTCAGCACTTCAACACCACGTCTGTCCTCTCGGTTGCTCCAGGTGATGCAGGGAGCAGCTACCTGTTTTTACGCTTTCATTGGATTTGACATCATTGCGACAACGGGCGAGGAAGCCAAGAGTCCCAACACCTCCATCCCGTACGCCATCACTGCATCTCTTATCACCTGTCTCACTGCCTACGTCTCCGTGAGTTGCCTCCTTTGCGTTGATATTAACATTCTAGCAGTGTGGCGTCTGGAATACGAGCAAAACTGCACCTTCTCCCACACCTTCATCTGCTGGGCCCACATCTGAGACATGCTCAGCCTCCTGAGTTCAACTCGTTTCTGTCGGGTGGTTGTTGCCATGGGAACTGTGTGGCTGTGGTTTGTTGGGAAGACAATTTGGGCACCATCCTGGGGCCAAAGATTCCATAGATACCCAGACCAGCTACCAGTCAGGGCTGCTTCTTAGACATGCAGATAGGAACCAGTTCAGTAGCGTCGCCATGACTGGTTTACCCAGTACGAAGGTCGACGACCTGATTGGACAAACTGGTCAAACAGTGCTGAAGGCGAGTAGGGGCGGCTCTCTGTCAAGGTTAGTCTTTTATTATTCCTCTCACTTTCTGCAATCTGCTGAGGCAAATCCCTCTCTGTAGCAGATGGCCCTGCTTGATCACACACACACACGCACACACACACACACACACACATACACCCTTGCAGGACTGTGAAATATAACGTCAGACTGATGCTGAGGAGGTTGATGAACGTGTGCCCACAGTCTGATCCTGACCTGCAGATGGAGGTGTGATGAAAATGTTACTTCCAGTTCAGAACTGTAATTTATTGTTTTGTTTTTTTTTTTTAATGAAATTCACAGCGGAATGATTTTGTTGAGACTTTACTCCACCCTCCTCGCCCAGGTTTCGGTGATCTTGACCTTGATGGTTCCCTCCACTGAGATCGATGCCGATGCGCCGCTCATGGAGATGTTTGCCGCGCACGGCTGCATGTTTGCCAAGTACATCGTGGCGGTGGGCTCCATCGCCGGCCTCACCGTGTCGCTCCTGGGCTCCCTGTTCCCCATGCCCAGGGTCATCTATGCCATGGCAGGAGATGGCCTGCTGTTCAAGTCAGTCCTGGTTTTTGGGCACCCTTTTTTTTTTCAATCAAACCGCAAGCAGACTGGTTCATTTTCCCGTTTTCAGGTTCTTGGCCAACGTGTCGTCCTACACCGAGACCCCCGCCGTAGCCTGTGTGGTTTCAGGCTTTCTGGCGGGCCTTCTCTCTCTCCTGGTGAGCCTCAGAGACCTCATAGAGATGATGTCCATTGGAACCCTGCTGGCCTATACTCTGGTCTGTTTCCACCTGCACGCTTCCGCTCAGACACTTACAAATCTGTTTTTTGAGCCAATGGCTCTGTCCGGTTCCAGAGTTTGAGTTTCTCTGTCTGCAGGTGAGCCTGTGTGTCCTCCTGCTGCGATACCAACCTGAGGGGGACATCCACGGCTTTGTCAACTTCCTCTCCGAGGAGCAGAGCAAGGGCAAAAGGAAGGAAGGTGTGCTGGCCGAGTGTGAGAAGGACGCCTGCTCGCCCACCAGTGAGGCGGATGAATACGGCGGCCCGCCCACCAACACCTGCGGGGCCAAAAACCTGCCGTCCTTGGGCGACAACGAGATGCTGATAGGTAAACCGGACAAAACGGCATATGCTGCCAGCCACCCGAACTACGGCACCGTCGACATGGCAACGGGCATCGAGGCGGAAGAGTCCGAGGGCGGGCTGTCCCGCCGTCTGAAGAAGCTCATAGGACCGCGCTACTACACGCTGAGGATCCGCCTGGGGCTGCCGGGAAAGATGGACCGTCCGACTCCAGCCACAGGGAAGACCGTGACCGTGTGCGTGCTGCTCCTCTTCATCTTCTTCTTTGCGTTCTGCTCCTTCATCATTTTTGGTGAGACAGCACAAACACACGGAAATCTGTCGGAAAAAGGTGACTAACGTCTTTTGTTTCCTCCTTCCAGGATCGAGCAGCATTGCACAGGGCCACTGGTGGGCTTTGCTGCTGCTGGTCTTGCTGATTATCTTCATTGCCCTGCTCATCATCATCATCCTCCAGCAGCCAGAAAACCCCAAACGGCTGCCCTACATGGCCCCCTGTGTGCCCTTTGTGCCCGCTTCCGCCATGCTCGTTAACATCTACCTCATGCTTAAACTGTCCGCCATCACCTGGATACGGTTTTCCATCTGGTGCTTCGTGGGTAAGTGGACACTCCGCCGAACGTGGAGGAAAGGGAATGAAGTGTGTTGTCTTCGCCTTTGTGCGTTTTGTCAAATAAGAGGAGGGATGACTTCCTATTTTGCTGCCTGGAACTCTGCACCTGCCAGTTTGTTTACGTCAGTCCAGTTCAAGCTAGCGCTAAAACCTAAGCTACATCCGCCATTGTCCACGCTCACGCCCGCTTCTGTGTGTTCCCTCAGGCGTGCTCATTTACTTTGGCTACGGCATGTGGAACAGCACCCTGGAGATCACGGCCAGGGAGAACGAGGTGCACGCCTCCACCTACCAGCGCTACGACCAAGGCGTGGACGAAGGCTTCTGCGGCTTCGATGACGATTTCTACCCGCCGGCCTCCGACGCCTGGGGCACGGCGGCGGAGGCGTCGGGAACGACCTCGGCCCCCGATGCGAACCCCAAGGGCGGCAGGGAGCCGCCGAGGGACGGGGACAGGACTGTTGCCGATCGCGCTCTCGCCGAGGAGGATCCGATGGATTTCTGAAGGGACCGACTCTGCATTTCTCTGAATGTACCGCCTTGTCTGCTGCGTGGGGAGGGG
>BJFM01001953.1:94520-130794 GCA_016586285.1 Arothron firmamentum | reverse complement strand
ACAACGACTACGAATGCTCCAGTCCCGACCACAATGGCGACGATAACTCCGGTCCGAACAAGAATGCCAACCACCACTCTGATCCTGACCACAACGGCGACCACCACTCTGGTCTCGACCACCACACCGACTCTGACCACAAAGCGGCGTCCAAACAGGAGAGTGACCACAACAAGGACACACCCGACAAGCTTGATCACAACAAGAAGACATCCGACAAGGACCATCACCGCCCATGCAACCACAAAGAGGCGCCCAACCAGCAAGGCAACCACAATAAGGAAGCACCCAACAAGGACGGTGACGGCCTCTGCCACAACAAGGACACACCCGACAAGGTTGACCACGATAAGAAGACATCCAACAAGGACCATCACCACCCATGCAACCACAAAGAGGCGTCCAACCAGGAAGATTACCACAACAAGGAGGCACCCAACAAGGACGGTGACGGCCTCTGCCACAACAAAGACACACCCAACAAGGTTGACCACAACAAGAAGACATCCAACAAGCACCATCACCGCCCATGCAACCACAAAGAGGCGCCCAACCAGGAAGGTGACCACAACAAGGAGGCACCCAACAAGGACGGTGACGGCCTCTGCCACAACCAGGACACACCCAACAAGGTTGACCACAACAAGAAGACATCCAACAAGCACCATCACTGCCCATGCAACCACAAAGAGGCGTCCAACCAGGAAGGTGACCACAAGGAGGCACCCAACAAGGACGGTGACGGCCTCTGCCACAACAAGGACACACCCAACAAGGTTGACCACAACAAGAAGACATCCAACAAGCACCATCACCGCCTATGCAACCACAAAGAGGCATCCAACCAGGAAGATGACCACAACAAGGAGGCACCCAACAAGGACGGTGACGGCCTCTGCCACAACAAGGACACACCCAACAAGGTTGACCACAACAAGAAGACATCCAACAAGGACGATCACTGCCCATACAACGACAAAGAGGCGTTCAACCAGGAAGGTGACCACAACAAGGAGGCACCCAACAAGGAGAGTGACAGCCTCTGCCACAAGGACACCCTCGACAAGGTTGACCACAAGAAGACATCCGACAAGGACCATCACCGCCCATGCAACGACAAGGAGGCGTTCAACCAGCAAGGTGACCACAACAAGGAGGCACCCAACAAGGACGGCGACAGCCTCCACCACAACAAGGGCTCATCCGCCCTGAACTAGTTCTGAACTCAAACTATTTGTAAATCAACGAATGTGTAATTAAACTTGTGTAATAAAATTAAATGCATACTGAGAAACAAACTAATTTTTGGTGGGGGTTCTTTTCCATTTTAGGACTATCAGGTGGGGTGTGTTGGCGGGATTTTTCAGTCTTTGCTTGAAGAAAGATCTTGGAAGGCATCTGCCTACGTGTTCGTGTCAAAAAAGTGACAGAGTACTGGAGGTTGTCTTTTTTCAAAATGTCACCCAGAATTTATTACTAGATGAGCAACACTTAATTTACAGAACATTTAAAATCAATAACCTCACATTCATAATTAAGAGTAGGAACCTAAGATCACAGATACTGTAATTAGCCAAAGATAAAACATGATTTTAAAAGATTTTTAAAAGACAAAACTACATGAGCTTAACAAGTTTGTCGGACTGAGGAGCAATGCAGTTTTCATACTGGACGTGGAGCTGTGGACCAGCTCTCCACCTTCAGAGTGCATAGGAGTTTGCCCAACCAATCCACATGTGTTTTGTGGACTTCGAGAAGGCATTCAACCGTGTTCCTCGGGGAGCGCTGTGGGGGGTTCTCCGTGGGTATGGGCTGTCCGGCCCCCTGATACAGGCTGTCTGCTGGTGGGTAGATGAGGCATCATGAAGCGTTTCGACACATTGCCAAACCGTATCGATACTGCGTGAATACTGTGTCATTGAATACTGACTCCTGCTGGACCTTAAAAATCCCTACAGGCAACCTCGTTGACAGACTGAACTGACACTGATTTGATGACCTAGTATGTAGAATAATAGAATTTAAGTCATTGTAGTTTATATTTTATTATTTGATATCTTCATTTAAATTTAAAATATCTTATAATAATGTGAACATGTATCATAATGTGAAAATCTGAGTGAATGTGTTGTTAATGAGGAAGCTTGCAGACTGGGATTTTTTTTTTATTTTTATTTTTTTACATTTTTTATTCAAAAAAATAAGTGTTTCCAGCGTTTTGAAATTGAGTCCATTACGCTTTCTTGTCAAACTTCTGTCTGGTTGTATACCTGAGTTTATCCTGGGTGTGTCTGGGACTTCATTCCCACGTCTGGCCCTATAATTCCTCAGCATTGAGGAGGTAGTTTTATTTCAATAAGCAAGTTCTGTCAAACAAATGCGACATTTTACCTGTAAAAATTATGAACAGTAAACAAAGAGTCACTTTGAAATGAGTTTGAATTCAGATAGATCAAGTGGAAACTCTGAGAGGAACAGGATGAAACAACAAGGATATTAAAACAAATACCTTATTTTCCGATATGAGATCAAAATAGTCCCAATTGGCGGAAACCGTTCTTTTAGCTTGAGGCTGCTCCATATTACTTGATGAATTTCTCAATGAAGCACTAAATATCACAGATTTTTTGCGTTGACAGATGCGTTTCCTTATCAACACAGTTTGGAGCGTTAGTGTCAGTTCGAAACAGTTCCTTTGTCGGTCACGTGACTTTCTCAAACCGATACGCGCACCGACACAGGCTTTTCTCTATGAGCTCGACGCATGCGCCGACGCATCGGTATTGCTGGACCCATCACTACTGTTTGTTCCCTGTGTGACTGATGTCAGAGCTTGGTCCGTATTGCTGGCAGTAAGTCAGACTCATTTCCAGTGAGGAAAAGGCCAGGCATGCCATTTGTCACCGATTCTGTTCATAACCTTTATGGACAGAATTTCTTGGCGCAGCCATGGTGTTGATCGGGGTCTGGTTTGGTGACCTCAGGATCAAGTCTCTGCTCTTTGCAGATGATGTGGTCCTGTTGGCTTCATCAGTCCATGATTTTCAACTCTCGCTGGATCAGTTCGCAGCGGAGTGTGAAGCGGCCAGGATAAGAATCAGCACCTCCATATCTGAGGCCATGGTTCTCAGACAGAAAAAGGTGGAGTGCCTTCTCCAGATCGGGAGGAGATCCTGCCCCAAGTGGAGGAGTTCAAGTACGTCGGGGTCTTTTTCATGAGTGAAGGAAGGATGGAGTGGGAGGTCAACAGGCGGATCGGTGCGGTATTCACACCGATCCATTGCATTGAAGCCTTCGCCTCTCGGCTCAGCTCTTGATTTACCGGTCAATCTTCGTTCTTACCCTCACCTATGGTTATGAGCTTTGGGTAGTGACCGAAAGAACAAGATCACAGGTACAAGCGGCCAAAATGAGTTTCCTCCATAGGTTGGCTGGGTTCTCCCTTCGAGATAGGGTAAGAAGCTCTGCCATCCAGGAGGAGTTCAGAGTAGCCAGGGTGCCTCCTGGATGCCTCTCTGGGGAGGTGGTCAGGGCACGTCCCTCTGGTAGGAGGCCCCCGGGAAGACCCAGGACACGCTGGAGAGACTATGTCTCTTGGCTGGCCTGGGAATGCCCGAGGATCCCCCGAGGAGTGGAAGGAAGTAGCTGGGGAGAGGGAAATCTGGGCTTCCCTGCTTAGACTGCTGCCCCCACAACCTGACCCCGGATGAGCAGAAAAAAGATGGATGGATGGAACTGTGCACTGTCGGTGTTTACACCTAAGACACCAACGAGTCGATAATGACACAAACTATTCCTAAGCACAGCCAAAACAACAAACAAAACCCGCTAAAAACAAAACCCAGTAAATTACCTACTGAAGGGGTAAAATAAAACACAGGGCTCTGACCTGCCTTCCTATCAAAAAACACAGAAAGAACTTATGGGGGGAAAAAAACAGCTTTTCCCCCGACCCGGAATGTTCCGCTTATCGCGGTTACCGAAATAAAATAAAACTCAAAATGAAAAATATAAAAAGGTGACTGCCACACGTAACACTTTACACAAAACTCGAAGTACAAAAGTAAATGAAGCAGAGCAGCAGCACAAGCTAGTGTCGAATCAGAGGCAAAAATGGGGCGCCCTGGGGCCTGAGCAGGTCCTCTTTTGCTCCTCCGGCCAATCACCAAGCACCACCTAGACACACACACACACGCACACACACACACACACACACACACACACACACACACACAGAACAGCACCCCCCTCCGACAGGGAGTGGGAACCACACTCCAAGGCCAGTCACTAAAATAAACCGCTATGGGGTCATAATACTCATCTCCTCCTTCAGCCATCTTGGGTTAAAATGTAGGTAGCTGGATCTCCAAGGTTAGCTCAGAGTTAGCTCCAAGTGCCAGCTAATGTCACATCAGTTTGCCCAACCATTCCAGGTGTTTTGTGGAATTGGAGAAGGCATCAACTGTGTCCCTCATGGCATCCTGTAGGAGGCACTCCAGAGGCTCTCTCCTAAGGGTTGTACGGTCTCTGTACTACTAGCAGGAGTTTGTTTTGCATTCCTGGCTGTGGTCAAACCTGGTCTCAGTGTGTGTTGAATCCTGGCAGGGATGCCCTTTGTCATCCACTCTGTTCATTATTTTTAATTGAGAGAATTTTTTAGCGCAGCCAGGGGGCAGGGATGATCTTGCTTGTTAGCTTGACCTCTTGAGTCATACGTTATCTGGAGCCTCAATGCTCCATGTCCTTGAGGAATAAGACGACAGGCTCTGTTCGTTTCGAGACGGTAGAGTGAACCTGACTGTTTTGCAGTTAGTCTCTTGGGAGTACAAAGACCAGACTGTCGGCGGCCCGCAAGAGCAGAGTGTGCCATCCCAAGTTCGGAGAGGAGCTGTGTCTCTGCTGAATTTTTTAGGGGCTCCTCTGGAGACCAGAGGCGGTGCAATGGCGAACTCTGCTCAAATCGACTGATCTTTTGGGTTATTGATTTGTCACTATGTTTTGCCTTGTACTTTTTATTCTTCTGATTCCATTTGGATATATTTTTTATGTTATATATATACAGTGAACCCTCGCTGTAACGCGGTTCACTTTTCGCGGCTTCGCTGTTTCGCGGATTTTTCTCCATGACCAAATGTACTGTATTTTCCGGGGTGAGGCGGGTTCATACCGGGTGCGGTGCGTCACGGTCCGGACTGATTTCTGCCATCTGCCAATTTATCGGCTGCGTCCGCGCTGTGTGCGTTTATAAAGATCGCCAGGAGGGATTATGAGGCCGTAACATGTACAGTATTTGAATAGCAAACAGGTTTCTATTTCTATTTCGTTTATCGCGGTTGATTTTCAGAACGTAACCCCCGCGATAAATGAGGGTTCACTGTATATATATATTTTTTTAAGACAACCTCTGGTTGTATTTTTAAAAGACAACCTCTGGTAATTGGCGTTACTTTTTGACATGAACACGCAGGCAGGTGCCTTCTGAGTCCTTCCATTGAGCTAAGACTGAAAAATCCCACCAACAGGACATAGTACCCAGATGATCAAAATTCATGATGTCATACTTTATTCACAGAGACAAGGTGGCATGATGTCTTCATTACATGGCATAAACACGACACAAAGAATTTTTTTTTATAATGGTGGGCTTCCTGTGGCCAAGCTGCTGGGATGCTCACAAAACAACGCAGCGGTTCTGAATGTACCCAACATGCTGCTATCGGGACATCATTGCAAGAGTGTCTGCTGCAGTTGAAGGGAGATGTTCCCAGCCCATCGGGCTGCAGCTGTCAGCCCCACTAAAACGAAACACGGTGGCATTATAGCCTTCATTCAGATCCCTCTAACAGTTGTTTCATCACCATAACAGCCGCAGAGTAGAGTGAATATTAGAGGATACAAGTATAAATACAGCATCTTAAATGAAGAGATTATGTATGCAGGCAGCTTTCACGGGTTATATTTCTGAGTTGAGGGCTGGAGTGTCGACTGTACCAATGATGAGTGGGGCGTGATGGTGAAACACACAGCTGCATCATTATGAATGATGGAAGCCTGAACGAGGGAGTTACACTGACAAATGGCGTGTTATGTAGCTGGGGTGTGAGTCTGTGATTATCCCTGACTGCTCCTCCTCATCTTCCACTTTCATTGATGACCTCGTGCGATGAAGGTCGTTGACCTATGACGGCGGCTTCGTGTCTGTTAATGTGCGCTTATGTGGGTTCCAGGTGGTGACAAGGAGGAGAGTTTATCAATGGCTTCTCAGTCTGCTCAGCTGCCCTGTCACACCTCCGCTCCTGTGCAGGCTGTGGCTCCGGCACTATAGGGGCAAACGAATGTGCATGGCAGAACTGTTGGGGCGTGCAGCCAAAATATAGATGGCACTCTCTTTTAAGAACTCTGCCCAGGTGATCGGCCTGTTGAACAAGAAGAAAAAGGTCAAAGAAAAAGTCTGCAAGCTTCCCAGACAGGCGCTTTTAATGTTACATTTACACTATAAATGCTGACGCTGATGCATTAGGTCACAGATCGTTGAACTTTAGACATCTTTATTGATTTTATCTTGTGGGTTCTCATATTTTCACATCCAAATGTGTAAAAATCGATCATCTAATCAGGAGAACTGTGCTTCTGCGACACATGATTGGCGTCAACTTCCGATGCAAAACAATCTTGATTCTGAGAAACATTTGCATTCTGAGCCCTGCATTGAGTTTTGTCCAGGGTGGCCGTCTCACCCAAAGACAAGCTTAAATCCAAGAGAGGACAAACCTGCTCTCATCAAGTTTGCTGCGGTCCCCCCCCAGGCTGGTTGGGCTGCTCTCACAGATGGGGCCAACATGACTTATACTGAACCAAAGGACGAAGAAGAGGAGAGTGAAACCGAATCCATGTCTGTTCCATAAGGATCTGCTGGATCTTCTGACTCACCTCACGTTGCAGGATTCTGAGTCTTTGTTGAGTTTATGGAACCAGGACTGCTGGGCCTGCCGACATTCTGCTCTGGCAATCAAGCCATCTTTGTCCTGGTCCAGTTTCAAGAATGCAGCCCGTGCCGTGTCTCTTTCCTTGGCGGTCAGCAGACGTATCAGTGAATTCTGGGGAGAATTGGGAGCGGGAATATTTCATTTCCTACTGTAATTCAGGGACCAACAGAGGATATTTTTAGGGGTGATTTCAATCACATTAGACATGTTTAGTATAATGCCCCCCACCCCACCCCCCTTACCTAGAGGCATATTTTAATTTGACCAAAGCCGAAATGTCGTGCTCAAAACACCGTATTATCTCCAATACTCAATAAGGGTGAGTGATTCAGTATTAAATAGGATTTGGGCTAACCAGACTTTTCAGTCAACAAGGTCACAACTCCAGCTTTCCTCAGCTCAGATGGCTCAGTCAAACTGTTGGCACCAACAAATATCATTTTATTCTGGCAACAGATTATAGCCATGGCAACTGATGCTCATCAGGTGAGCTTATCTCTGCTGGATGCTGCTGTTCCATCAAATGTTTTTGCTTCCTTATTGCAGAACACTACCTCTGTGCGAAGCTTTCTCAGCACTGCCAGAGACTCAAAGTAGAGGAAATCCGACCATTCAATCTGACCCTTCCTGTCAGGGTCCAAAGCTGCAAACTGGGCCAGAACTTCCTCTTCCTGTTCATCAGTCAGATCTTTATCGGACTGCTGCTTGGAGACAAAGTGGCGGTACTGCAGCAGCTCATCTGACACGAGAGACGACTCTGCAAGGAAGAGTTAACTTTGTTAGTCATAAAGCTAATAACAAAATTATGCTCGCAACACCCACTGACTGTCCCTTGTGTACACCTCATTAGCTGTGAAATAAACAATCCAAAAGCAAAATCGATGTACTAAAACAGAAGATGTGATCAGGACCTGAGGATAGTGCCAAGTCCAGAAAGCTCTTGATTACTGGCTCATGGTTTCCAGAGGGACTCTGGATTCTGTGACTGAGGCCTCAACACTGACCTGGGATAATTTTGCACTGCTTAAAGGTCTCCATCAGACTATACATCTCCTCCTCTGTCAGCAGCAGATTCAGATTGTCCTGCAGCAAGGAGGATAGGGAGAGATGGACAGAGAGGGGGAAAGAGAGAGACATCAATTTAATTCCTTTTGGGGATTTTATCAACTTTGAGCCCAAATTTGCTTACAACAAAATGTCCACTAGAGGGCGCAAAGGACTCTGGAGCTGCAGTGACATCCAAATATTTTTCATCTGAATGAAATTAAAATAAATGTTCAACATGGTTATTTCACCTGTGTGGAATAGGTTCTTTTTATCCAATTTCTGGTGTGTTCCCATGCAAGAACAGTGTCGGAGGATGTTGATATGTGGTTTTTTTCATTATTTTAGTGATCTCTGGGTGTTGTTGAGGTTATTCAGCTGGTCCTCCATCACCTTCATCCACTTAATAAAATAGAGAGAGTGCTACAGTCTGACCTTCTACAGTAAATTACATAAAAAGCAGCTTTAAGCACATCAAACACAGCTCAAAAGGAGATGTGGCATAAATGTGCAACGGATAAAAGATTATTACAAGATTAAACGGCCTGTCGCCATGGAGACAAAACTCCAAACCTTTCAGAAAAATAATGATAATCTCATCGAGGTGTTTGAGATGCTGAACCGTGTGACACCGTGTTCGAAGGCAAAACTGATGCAGATTTCAACAGGTGAATCACATTTTTCTGAGAACCAAACTCTGCAGCCAACAGCCCAGAATACTAACAACAAACTTTCAACTTTCACGACATTTTTAACTTCCAGTCGAATGTAATTGATTTGTTAAGACACCCCTTCAACACTCGACATTCAAACTTTTCACTTTTTAATTGTTTGAATAATGGTTCTTGCTTAGTGGCACTGTAACATTTTTGTTTAGCTTTGCTTGCTATAATTATAATACCCAAAATAGTAGTATTATAAGTTATTTAAAGATTTATTCCTGACAAGCGTTTCATAGAAGTCAAACTCAAACTCAAACACTCTGAAAATAGTGCTGCACTGGACTTCTTATAAAGTATCCAATGATGAAAGACTGTCAATTAGATTAAAGAAACTAATTATAGTCACACGGATCAGAGAAAAGAAAGAATATTTCAGGAAATCAGAATTAGCAGCTTTTTTAAAATTATTTTTAGCGGTCTTCTGTGGGGCAGCTGCTCAGGATCTGTGGATCTGAAGCTGCTGAAGTGAGTTCTGTCCATCGCGGCTGTCGTCTAACACCACGTCTGTAGCGGGAACGCTCAGCCTCACAAGGCCTGATCCAAACAGCAGCCTGATCCAGAGACAGCAGCCTTCAAAGCAAGTGTGAAATCACGTGAAAGATTTAACAGATGGGGAATTAGTGTCAGCCAACTGCTGCACGCTGATAAAGGCAGCTGCCACTCCTGCAGCGCCCAACACTCTGAGGGAGCAGAGAGAAGCTCTCGGCATCGTCCTCGATGAGCGCATGTTTTCACAAACTGGACGGTCCTCCGGCAGAAGAGTTTTTCAGCTGTTCCCAACTTGACTAAAGCAGATTGGCTCCCATGGGCTGGTCTTCAACAGAGAGTCGTCTGCTGTTGCTCTGGCTTCGAATTCATAATGAGCAACGCTGCATCGGTCCAATCAAACAGGGGTCCAATCGGCTTCTGGTGGTGTTTTAAAGCTCTTCCACAAACACAGCACCTTCCACTGAATTCATTTTTATCCTCCACACATGCAGTTCTTTATTAGAACATTTCTGTCTCACATGCTGCGCCTGTGGCGTCCTGTAGGGGGCAGCAACGCTCTGTTGGATCTACAGAGCAGAGGCTGACGTGAAGAAGACGGACCATAGCTGGATCTGGTGTGGTGTCCAGAGTGAACAAAGAGGTGTTTGGGGGATTTTAATGATCCTGAAATTAAAACTGGTGTTTTTTCATCGTCTGTGTGCATCACAGGTAAAAATCATTTAAAATCTTCAGGTGGGAACTCGCAGATGCAGTTTTGCCAGATTTGCTTCTGTTTCACGCTGGTGGCAGAAGCTGATTGTGTGAGCAGGGTTTCACTCCATGTCATCATTTTGTATTGATTTCTGCGCACACGGGGTGAAGTCTATGTGTTTTTTTCTGCTGTGAAACATGAAATACAATCTGAGGGTTGCACAGAAGTGTTATTTATACATCTGAACAGAGTTTTGAATGGCTTCTGCATTCCTGAGTAGAGCAATTCTGGGTTTATATTCTTGTGTTTTAGCAGTTTTGAGGTAAAAATGCTTTCATCAAACTGAGAAACCAAATGTTGTCATCAATCTGACATTAGGAACCAGATTATTTTGCAGAGAACGTCCTTCTGTGCTGGGGTGTCGTCTTGTTTGTTCTTTTTTCTTATCAGACCTGGTGTCGGTGTTCACTCACACAGTAGTAGCAGCTCCAGCCCGTGCTGGTTTTGGCTGTGTCGCGCATCTCTTGCAGGGCTTCAGCTCGGAGGTAGCCCAGCTCCCTCAGGCACCCGTCGTGGAACACCCGGGTGCAGATCCGGCAGGGGTAGAGATCATCAGCCGTCCACACCTCGCACACATCACACATCTCGTCGTTTGGTGGCTGAGGCAGAAATGGTAATAAAACTTCAGGCGTAAGCATCGCAGACATCATCAGGAGGATCTGTGTGAAGGAATCAGCTGCATCTGACATTTATTAGGGAGTGATCATTAAGACTGGTCTCCTGTCAGAGCCTGGAAACACTGACGGACTGAAGCAGGAAGCTGCAGACACATGAAACCTTCCAAACGCTCACTGGCCACATTTTATCTCACATGTTACTTCATCTATGAGCTTCCTGCAGCAGAGCCCAAATTAGATCTCAGCTTTTTAACAGGGACAAAGGCAAAGTTCTCTGTTCAATACAGGAAATGCTCTAAAGGCAGACTGAAGACCAGGCAGTAAGCAGTTTGTAAAATGGGGCTTTTAAAAATCCTCCATTTTTAACCAGATCAGGACCAGACAAGGCCTCTCAGACCAGTAAAGACCAGTTTGGCCTGACTGTCTTACATAAAAAATGAGTAATATCAACACTCTTCTCACTGGGAGATGAAAATTCAAGAGCTCGGACTGACCGACTGTTTCTATATATGGAATAAAAATGAGGATTAGTGTGAACATAATTAGGCTTTTGCACTGTCTTTGTTTCTGCACCCCCTCAGCAGGGGGCGTCGGTGTTGTGCTGTAACCTCTGGTCTTTGAAGGGTCCTCTAAATGGAGAGCACTTTACACCACACTGGAAACAAAAAACTTTCTCACCTTCCACAGGGAAGTTTCGATCAAGCTCGGGCAGCCCCTCAGCCAAAATTGCGGGAGGATAGATAATACCCCTCCGTTGCCATGGAGACATCTGTCAGACATCTCTCTAATCCCTGGATTTACAGTGTGTGTGTGTGTGTGTGTGTGTGTGTGTGTGTGTGTGTGTGTGTGTGTGTGTGTGTGTGTGTGTTTCTGATTTGCAAATGCTCAGTAATCAGGAGGTCTTTTTACATTCTCTCCAGGATTTCACACTTTCAAAATGCTTTGCGTGACTTCAACAGCGACGAAAATGACTGAAGGTTGTTCTTTTTTTGGGATAAATTTCACTAAAAATTCTTTTAGAACTTCTGTGAAAAGGCTCTTCTGATTGGCTGAAGACCGTGAATCCTTCCTACCTGTTCCTTCTTGTCCTGCTCGACCTCCACTGGCTGATCGTCGTCTGCTTGTCGTTTGGGCCGAACAAACGCTGGCGGTGTCAGCTGGTGGCTCTTGTCCAGATCCTCAGGCTCCACACCTTTCCCATCCCGTAACCTGGACCAGGCCTCCTGGTTGACCTTGCACTCGTCCCTGGTTGGCACTGAGGTCTGCTGCGAGCTCAGGAGGCTGGAGGGCTTCTCTGCTTCTTCTGGCTTTGCCTCCTCTGAGTTCTTCTCCTCAGGACTGGCTGATGGTCCAGCAGGGGTCTCCTTCTCCTCCAGCTCTCCTTCCTGCTTGGATCCAGCCTGACGGTCCCTGACCCCGGCCTGGAAGGCCGAGATGACCGCGTTGCATTTCTGCACCTTCTCCACCTGCTGCTTCTTTGACATGAGAACTCCCATGGCTGCAGAGGGAGAGACGGTCACACCAGGAGGAGTTAACGACCTCGCCAGTAAAGTCAACAAAGCTGACCTGCTACACTGAAAGGTCCACGCAGAAAACACAACACTCGCTGTCCCGTGGTCCGGAGTCTTTTCAGCTGGAACTACAAGGCTGACTGACTCCAGGAAAAAGGGATTTCCTGTTTCCGGCTGCGATTGGCGTATCGATGGTTTCCAGCGATACTCTGCTGGTGGTAAAGCCAGAATCAAACCTTTTCACACCTCAGGCCATAAATACGTAAAAAATAACTATACTACAAGAAGTGGTGCCCCACGAAGAAGAAAAGCTTTGCACATTTGCACTTCAGAGAGACATTTCCATTATTGAGAAAGTGGAAGTTGATTACCACCACTTGTGGGATCTGTGTGTTTGCTCTCTGCTGCGTTCCCGCCCCTCCGTGCTTCTCATAAGTGCGAGCATGAAATTCAATCTCATCTATCTGAAGTGAAATGGGAGTCACTCGCCCTCTCTCTCTCTCTCTCTCCACTTTCAGAGTCTAATGGTGGAGCTGCTGGATCAGACAACAACCCTCAGAACTTGTGCTCAGGCGTCTCAGATCTCAGAACCGGAGTCGGCTGAAGCTGCTGGACCTTCATCCTTGGAACTGTACTAGATCCACGGAGAAGATGGACCCCAAACTGAACATCTGAGGCCACGTGAAGTCTCAAGAGTGTTGTTGACAGGCTAGTTCTGCTGTGATGAAGAGAGGAGGATGAGGAGGAGAAGCCAGTGCAGAACATTTTCTTTCTCCCCGTTCACCTGCACATGACTTCACAGAGAAGATCGTCTCCCTGGAAACGGCGCTCTTGTGCGGCGCGACACGAGCTGAGGTCTGCTCGCAGTTCAGACTCTCTCTCAAGGCTCAAATCAGACATCCACATTTTGCACCCAAGTTTTCCTGGAAAGACTAAACACAAGCGCCTGTTTAGGAATCAGGAGCACGTCCTCTGATGACGCCCCCTCCCCCTCCCCCCGCCGTGACTTTTAAAGGTGCCGATGGAGATTGTGACACAAGTGGGTCACTGGCTGGTCTTGTTCAGCTGCAGCTGAGTCTCACGTCCGAGAGCAGTTTGTGTTTTTTTGCAGCCTTCAAAGACGCCCAGAGTGGTCGCTTTTCATTCCTCTCCGTCTCATCCGCTCTCCATCCCTGGAGCCTGGTCTGCACTCTGTCCAGCACCACCGCTTGGTTTGCTTTATGTCACAGTCGCCTGATATTGTTCCTGCCTTTCAGATAAATGAAAGGTGACAATTTAAGAGGAGATTTCTTCAATGAATTCATGGATCTGTCTTCGGCGAACCGCACAGTGGTGCGGTTTAGGTACAGCCGGATTGAAGATGTCGGGCAACTGCTCCCAGTTGATCTGAAACATGACGGCCTGTCTGGGCCAGCTGAAGCAGCGGAGGATGGGCGGAATCTCCGCAGGTTTGAGTCCTGCAGGACGAGTCTGCTGGAAACCCTCTGAATGATTTAAATGCGCACGGATGCGAGGAGACCTGGACGGCGGGATGAAGCACGACTCCACATGCGTGGCTGCAGCCGAGCAGCCCAAATATTCTAAAAGAATTCTGTGACACTGAAAAGTCATTTTCGTGTCATGTGACAGGTTCCTCCAGCCTTCAGAAGGTTCAGGGTAGATCTTAATGGATCAAACTCTGCTGCGCTTAACTCCTCATACAGGAAATGGATTTGTCCCTAATGGTGTGTTTGAGGTCAGCAGGACACGTTAAGGGGAGCATTAGCATTCAGTCCCTGCTGCTGGTGTCATCGTGTGGGAGTTACCGGGACGGCCACGACAGGCACCTTCTGAAGAGCACGTTAGAGGTCACATGATCAGCGTTGAGCCTCCTCACCCCTGAAGAGCTGTTTTTGTTTCTTATCATTAACAGAGGTTTATTCCACATGGCAAAAAATCTGGATTTCCTCCAAAAACGAACCATTTGCAGCTTATTGGTCCCAAAATGGGGAAAAATTGGAAAATGATGCAGAGCGAATCCATGTTTTTAGAACAAACCTGGTCTGATGACATCTAAGATGTAGAACAGGTCCAAACCACACTCCTTTATTACTAATTAATTTGATTATGATTTATTCATATCCAGGGAGCGAACAGATGCAAGTGGTGGATGACAGCAGCCACAAAAACAGTGCAGAGACGGTTAAATTTGGACCCACTAAAGACTCCTGCATCTGAAATAGGTTTCACAATACTCAAATAACAACGACTTTCCCTCAAAGGGTGACGGTCAGTCTCGCAAATGTGCTGACAGCTGAAGCAAAAAGCCCAGATGTGTGTTCCATGGAGCCATTACTGGAGCTAAGCTATTTCTAAATGTGTGGAAACAGTCTGGAAAAGCATGATACTGAGCATTTTGAACACCAACATGGAGCTGGTATCACTTCTGCTAATGCAGATCCAGTTGTCACCAGGATTATGAAAGAGCTCCTCTGAAGCGGCTCCAGGCCTGCCAAATGTCTGCACACACCTGACAACCTATAGATAAGAATCCTCTCAGGTGTCTGTGCGCCTGCATTCGATTGGCTGTTTGCTTTAATATTCGCATCACACCGTCCTCATAAAAATGGTTGAAAAATACTCTTCATGTCATTTATGAAAGCAAGTATCTGCTTCAACTCAAACACTGAACGGGGTCACGTGTCACGCGTGGACGCTGCGTCTCATGTTTGGACGCGTCATCTGTCCAGGTCGTATTGGGTTTACTGAAATCAACCACCAGGTGGCGCCCAGGAACGCTTCACCTTTGGGCGGCTGAGGTCATCCATCTTGATTTAAACTGCATTAAAAACAACAGACTTTTTCTCTGCTCAAATCCTTAAATGTTCTTTAGCTGATGGTGAAATAACCCTTTAAAAACCTTTTTTTTTTTACCCACAAAAACAGAATCAGAAACCGGGTGTTAATATGTGTCCTGGTGTCACTGCTGATTAGAATCCCAACCAGTCCTCCCTTTCAGCCCTTGTTAAGAGAGTGGGGGGCGGGGGGGCTTCTTTGAATGGAGCTCTCTACAATGACTGCCTTTTTCGTGGGAACAAGTCTCACCCAGAGACCAGGGAACCAAAGACCTGGAACTAATTCCACTAACGAGTTCAGCCTGGTCCCAGAGAGGAAAACAGAACCTGCAGAAGAGCTCAGACACGTATCAAACCAGAGCAGAACCCCACCGTGGTTCTCTCCTCCTGCCCGAACGCCTCTGCTCCAGGTCCAGCCTGCGGAACCGCCTGAATGCCGGAGGAGGAACGCGTCTCAGCTGGAGACACCGGGGGGCTGAAAACGAACCAGAGTCCTGCTGGACCTGGGGTCCCCTGTGGGACGGAGAGGAGCCACCGTCTCAGTCACACAACTCCGCTATGTGAGGTCACACAGGACGGCGGTGACGCACACGCATCACCTGCTCAGGAGCTCGCGTGCCCGCTGGCGTGCGCTCCTCCACACCCATCCTGAGCAGCCAGCCGGGCTGTTATGTAAGCCTGCGGACTCACCGAACGCAGTGAACGGCTGCTCTTCTTACTGGCTTCGCGTCCTGATCCTGGTCCTGGTCCTGGTCCTGGTCTCACCACAGTCCAGCATGGCAGAGTGCGCGCGGTGGGAAGCGGACTGGCCCGAGCTGCGCGGACAGCTTCGGTGCTGAAGGCTTCCACCTCCTCCTCTTCCACCTCCTCCTCTTCCTCCTCCTCCTCCTCCTCTCCTGAGGACGCGCAGCAGCAGCAGACCCAACTTAGATGCGGTCAGAACCTGCAGCCCTCCCGCTCCTGCAGACACCGGTCCCGGTTCTGACCGTCCAGGTTAATAACTTCTCACTGTCGAACCAGCTGCGTCGTGATTGGCTGAGACCCCGAAATACTGACGTGCGGAGGGAGCAGCCAATTAGCTCAGGCAGGGGCGGGCGTGCGTGCGTCAGTATGCACGCGCGTGTCTGCGGAAAAAAGGAGCTTTAAAACAAGAGGGAATATATTAAAAAACTAAACGAAAAGTCTTAACCTTCAAGTGTCAGGAGCAAAATGGAAAATTAACAAATCGACCATTTTTCATAAAAACTGAGGTTTTATCAAAAGAAATCTCGATTTATATTTTAAAGCAATGTCTGATAGTATAGATTACACAAGTATATATATATATATATAAAGATATATATAATCACCTGAACCGTGGTGGGGGCTCAGAGTTAAAGACCCAGTCGGTATAATTTCAGCCTTCTCAGGCAAGAATGTGTATGATTAATGTATGAAGGCGCTGCGCCTCAAATGGAAGAAGGTGCATTATTCATTTTGATGCGAGTGTACGTTGACCCTTCGGTCTCGAGCGGCTCCTCCTCTTCTCTCAGTGGTATTCGGGGTCGCGGGGGGAGCACCTGGGCTGTGACCTGCCTGGACTCACATCTGCCCTCACATCAGCACGCTTCTCTGCACACCAGCACCAGCACCAGCACCAGCACCAGCACCAGCACATGCAACGTTCAGGTAATCCGTCTCCAATGTTCAACACTTAGCAAACAAGAAGGATTTCATCTTTTGCATTTGCCAGAACTTGGCTGAGGCCTCTCAGGAGCGCAGCCAAGGCCGAGGCTGCATGGGAAAGTAAATAGGTGCTTTCAGCGCGGCACCATTCACGGCTCCTGACTCCAGAGCGTTCCCATGCAATCACTGCCTCTTTAGCGCTGAATTGGCCTCCCAGTGGAAGGAGAATAATGGTGCTAATGGAGGCTGGAAAGGCTGGCTCATCCCAATGGCATCCATTCTCAATAAGTGAAACTAAGAGAAGCTAAACTTGTGACGGTTTTTTTGTAAACAGAGTCTTTCCATACATCATATAATGTGAATAACGCATTAGAAACCTTCTGCTCTCCACTGACTCTCAGACTAACTTACTGGTGGTATCGGACGATTCTCTATTTAACAAGCTTTTTCAGACTAAGGAGCTGAGAAAAGGGAACGAGTGTGAGTTCAGACCAGACAGACAGCTCCCGTGACCTTTCTGAGTCAGGGATATTGCTGCTTGCCATGGCAGCCACGAGCTCATCTGGGACCTGCGCATTTCAAAGTTTTATTCTCCACGTTGACTTTTATTTTGCGGTTTGCAGCGGATCAGTGCTCCCCTGACTGAAGTCCAAACAAAGTAGATTAGAGCAAGACAAACTTGGAATAAATCCATCACCATAATAAATCTTAGGTATAAAAGCTTACAATCATTCATTCATTATTCACACACTCATCTCAGGTTTCCCTCCAAACACACTTTGATTCTGTTTTCTTCTGAATTATTAATGAACAACTATGGCCTTCCCTATGTGTTTCCTTCCATCTTTTCTGCCTATGAAACTGTCGTTTCAGCGTGGCGCCGTGTTTTTCCACGCCGTCTTTGACGCCAGCGGCTAAAAAACACTCCAGGATCAAAGAACCCTGCACTTGGCGGCGGCAGCGGGACCGTCTGAAGGGAATAAAGAAGGTGAGAGGCGTGCTGGCGGGTCTCCCAAAACCAGAGCCAGATGATTGATCTCGTCCGAACTCCGCATGTGTTTGCATGAATCCGCTCAGACCTTCCACTGGTGTAGGTGGCTTGCTCTTGTCCTTACTCTTCTCCAGCACCTCCCCTTTCATCCCTTCATCCTCCACTCTCACAACTTGATTATTCATCCACAGATTGGAAATTGCAGCCCGAGACCATAAAGCGTCGGAGAGGCAGGATGGGCTGACGGAGCCTCCTGGATCGATACCACCTGACATCAGAACTTCTCTGTTCTCATGCGTGGCCTCTCTGTCGCCAAGGAAGACCCGCTGATGCCAAAACCAGCACTGTTGCCTGGCAACGATCAGAACCACAACTGAGGTAGATACACAATCACTCAGATTTCTTTCTTTTCAGCGTCTCTGCAGTTGTGTCGCTTTGTTGGTTCTGCTGAAACCTTCCCAGCATGCCCTGCTTGAAGGGTTCTCATTTGGACTTTTATGGCGGACAGATACCAGAGACGGTTCACATTTCCAGCAAGAGAACCGGAGGCGTCGCTTCCAGACTTTCCAAACTGCAGCAAAGCGTGCATGTGCACAACTGATTAATGAGCGAACGTTTTGCTTCCCTCCGCTGTTGCTGGTTTATTAGCAGAGCTGACGGAGTCCAATTACTCAGCTGACACAGTGGAACCGGCGCTGAGGCATTACGGACCCCAATAATCCATTAGGACCAGAGGATGATGGGAGTGGGGGGCCAGCGCAGCATGCGACAGCTACATTTCTGACTTTAATTCCATATGTCAGAGCTGACCGCCTGTTTACAGCCTGAATGGACAAACAGCAGCAGTCAAGAGAGCAAACAAACCTCGTTCATCAGAAACCTGCGTGACAACGTTTTCCCAACTGTAGCATGTCTGCATTAGCATGTCTGCACGGCTGCTGGTTTGATTCCAGCTCAGAGCAGCTTCAAAGAAAACAGGCAACCTAAACACGAGATTCCCGTGTTGAGCAGAATCCAGCAGCGTTCCCTGTGCGCTCTCTCTTCAACTCAGGAGTCTAATTGGACTTGTGTCCACGCTGAGGAGGAGACGGGGATCTAACAAACTGAAGAAAAACAGACCGCCAGCATTGTGATGATCTAATTACTTTCTTCCGCACATCCTCCACACTTGCAGCCCAGCTGCTGGTGATTCACCAGCCACCATATTAAGTCAAATATCTGCTGCTAGTCGGTTACATGGAAATGAGTCGACCTCTAATCTAAGCTCCACAAGTCCTCAGTCCTTCATCAGGTTCCTCAGTCTTTGTTAATTAGATGATACTGTTTCTTCAAAATGAGGTACAAATCTCGAGCTTAAAAAGATTCCCCTGACGTTAGCCAGCTGGTTTGGCTTTTAGCCTCAGAGTCAAGTTCTAACCTGAAGGCCAGGCTGCTCTTCCGTGGACAGAAGGCAGCTTCTCTCTGACTTTCCGTGTGCAGTGTGGAAAGGCTGAACCAGCCAGAGCGCCACGGGCCTCTCTGCTGATGTTCACCTCCTCTGTTTGGACTCTTTAGGTGAGTTAGCCCACATATCAGGGAGGCTGAAACCCTCCATTAGCGGCTCTGCTGGAGGAGGAAAGGTGCGCATCCCTCTATCCATAATTGATCGAAGGAGGGCGTCAGATGACTGATGTGCTGTTGTGTTTAATTGAGAGGTGGAAAAAAAGGAAAGAAGAGATTGTTCCCTTCTGCTGGGCTCTAATGTGAGAGGAAATGGACGGCCACTTATCGCAGATGCGCCGATATGGATGCGTCTGTTTCCAGGCGGATGCGTTCGGGTCTGAGGGCGTCATCGGGCTTCATCACATGAGCTTTACCCCGGTCGGTGTCCCTCACATTGCACCTTTACCTGACTGCAGCGTGACCAGGAGCCACTTCAGCAGAAGGTGTAGAAGCACTCATCGCAGCGTTGCCACCAAACCAACATCTGGAGGTTTTAAAGCAGATGAGGAAAAGTTCCTGCTAAAAATATCAGGAGCACATCTTCTGTTGTCAGCGGCAACCGTCATAAAGAGGAAGAAGTGAGGAGCCGGAAGCTTTGAAGCAGAGCAGAAAAGTGCTGAGTAAAAACACTGCTGGTGTTAGCGGGCTGTGCTAAATCTCTGCAGCATCGATCCGCCTCCCATCTACAAATTAGAGGCCGATGGGAGGCGGAGCCTCCTGTTCGCCCTCACATCAATTTGCGTCATGTGACGAACCCCGCCCCGGCCACGCTGACCTTTGCTCTGCAGCGAATTAACTTTGATCGGATTATAGTCCACAGACGTCTCGGCTGATTTGTATCACATCTTCAAATACTTCTGTTTTTCCAAAATTCGTTTGCATATTTTGTACGATGAAGCACCAGAGGGCGCCCTCTGCGCTGTGGCTCCACTGCGCTCCAATCAACCCAAACGGTTCTCCTGAATCACCGAATGACGCTTTTACCAGTATACATGACACACTGATTGGTCACACCCTCCTGGAACACTGACGAGCGTTTTCATCCATTCGGATGTTGTCCATCACGTCCGAACTGATTAGCTGCTGCTGAAGATGCTTTAGAAAAGAGAAAAGCTCAGCATCAGTAAAAAAAAGGAAAAAAAGAAAAAGCATCAGAAAAACAAGGTTTTCCTGTTCAGAGCTGCACTGGTTCATGATCGGTTTTGAGATTGCAGAACTGACAGAAGAACCTGAACACACCCTGAGGGCTCTTTTCTTCTTGTAAACGACAAAAGCTAAAAGAATCAATATGTGAGGATTCTCTGAGTGTTGATCTCAGTCGCTGAGAAGTTGTCTGCTCCGTCTCCTGTTTGTCTTCCGGCTGATAGGAGTGTTTGTTGGACGCTGGAGTCTCTGCGGAGGGGTCCCGCTGGACGGTTTTCAGCAGACTCCATTGACTTGGTCCATTAGCGTGATGTGTTGCGTTCGATTGCTGATGCTCCAATGCCCCAATGACCACTTTGTCATGTTGACATTCCTCTTTGTTGTGTTTGGGAAGATTCCTCCTGGCATCCAGGCCTCCTTCTGTCTTCGTATCAGCACCTTCGTGGAGCTGAGGAGGCTCATTATTGTCACGGCAAGAACATTTAATTCTCATTACAGCAGCTGGAACAAGTAAAAACAAAGCAGAGTTTAGAATTCCTGGGTGTGTAGCTTCAGAGGTACCTGGCAAACATCTCAGAAATGTGCCAGGGTGTGTGATTGAACGTGTGAGGGCAGACAGATGTTCAGGAGGCTGCAGCAGCTGCTGCTTCCAGCTGCAGCTTCTACATGGAGGTTTGCAGTCGGGATGCAACAGAACATCTGGCTCATCGCAGGGATGTTCCAGAGGAACGTCCAACATACGTCAGAATAAGTTTAAATACTTGCTCTGACTCTGACGCAGCAGATGTCATCAGACACTCGACTCGTCTCCACCTTTCGTCTTCAGCTGCTCTGCGTCTGTCGCATCTTAGGGCATCTTAGCCCCCGTTGGACCCCAGATCGGATCAGAGGGATGTGCCTGAGGCGGCGCAGCACCTGATCTGCATGCTGAGGAAGACTCTGATCCGAGGCACAAAAAAACATTTCCCCAGAGAAGAAGATGGGACAGCTGGGACTAATGTGGCAGATGGAGAAAGTAAACATGGTGGGGGGAAGAAACGTGCAGCCGTTAGCCACATTAGCTCACGTAGCAAAGACTGCTGTCACACAAATATGGCTCGTTGGTTCGTACTCTTCTATGTGTTGTCTCAGTGGTTCTGGTTCTGGAAAGTCCTCCCAGTGTCTCCAGGACAATCCTGTTCAACCACAGGGTCCATTCTGATCAATAAGATGCCATCGGGGGTGTCTGTAATCTAAGCTGAGCCTCTGGAGGCACCTTTGGGACGAGGACCTCTTCACGCTGTGGGAGTCGTGTGAGTGTCAGAGGTTTTATTCTGAAAGTCTTTGCTTTCACACTTCCTGTCTTCGCTCACCCTCAATCACTCCACCTGTGTCAGCATTGGTCCCGCCCGCTTTGATGCTTTTGTTTGGAGCAGTGTTGAGTTTTCTGTCTGGTTCCTCCACCTGCGCTGGGAGTCGTTGGCTTGTTTGTCTTCAGTTTGACAGTAAGTCAAATGTTTAATGGTTAAACTGTCTCCCAGGGTCGTTTGCATCCGTCTTCCAACTTCCTTTGGTTCACACTGGAGCCTGAAAACAAACAAACCTGAGTGAGGAAAAGCTGCTGAACTGAAATAATCTGAGTTCCCTGCAGATACTGAACATACTTTCATGCTCCTGAAAGAAAAACGAGGCCGTTAGTTAGAGGAGCAGCAGAATGATTCATGAATCTTCATCTGTGCTCAGTTCACCTCAGACTGAAGGAGAAATGACGGCACCCTTCAGGATTCGACTTCAGACTGAGGACTGGGGGTTTATTTACATTACAGACGTGTCTGTTTTCAGTCCTGCTGATCTCACTCGGCTGTCAGTCAGAGCAGAAGTTTGGCTGCTGAGGAAGAGGAGCTGCTGAGGAAGCATCCTCTTCAAAGCCAAACAAGCCAAGTTTCCTGGTAGGATATCAACATTTTTGTGAGTGTCGTTCTGACATGTTTACCAGCTGATCGTCTGTGAACTGATATCAGGAAGACGTTTAAATGCGCATCACAGCCCCAGAAGACGCGTTTAGAACAACAACAGCCTCTGAAGAAAGAACAAAGATGATCTGACAGATGTCCTGTTGAGCTTTGAGAACACAGCAGATGATGTTTGGCCATCCTTATCTTTCTGCAGCCAGCACTCCTCTGTCTCCACTCCCCTCTTTCCTCTTTCTGTCTTCTTCATCCTCCTGAGAAAATCCATTTATAGCCAGACACGCTGTACTGCAGCGCACGACGACTGTGAACACAATCATAAGACGAGGATAGAGACCAGAGTTTGAGTCTGTCAGATTCGTGCACATGCACACACACACACAATTTGTGTGTGTGTGTGTGATAAAACATGACTTTGCAGAACAGGCTGATATTTGCAGAACTTGAGGTCATACAAAAACTATTATATTATATAACTATTTATTATCTTTCACTCAAGATTACATGTTTATTAATATATCTCTTAAGATTGAAACCAGCGGTGTTTGTGTTGTGTCAAAGATTCCTTCTGCACGTAGATATGAGCTGAAATTAGCTCGTTAACGATTAGCCTCGATGCTTGTTCGTGTAATACCACGTTTCACCACTGGGTGTCACTGTAATCACGTAGCTTCAGCTGAGCATTTGCCTTAAATACAAATGTTTAACCAGTCAGACAGTTTTGCTGGTTTTGGTCTTGAACCTGATGTGAGATGAGCTTCTTCCCCACTTTGTCTCGTCATCATCCACAAATACACTTAAACGGGTATTTTGTAGCACTTCTGTTGCTTCTTATATCATCTTTTTTATGGTTTCATAGGAGTCCATCAGTGCTGCAGTTTTAAACTGTTTAAACAATTCTAATGGGTCCCCCTGAGAAGCACGAACAAAGTTAATTAACAAAATGATTTTGACCTTTTAAAGATGCTTTTTTTCCCCCTGGGATGGAGACTCTGATCTGACCAGAGCTGAATTTCAGCTGCTCGGTTCTGTTTGCTCATTTAATCAGGAGTGACAGAACAGCTGAGAGCAGCCTGCTGGGCCACCGCTGAAGCCCAGCGACCACAAACTGGTGCAGCTCCAACAGTTGATGCAGGGAGGCCTCCAGATCTAATGACGAGGAGCAATTAGAGAAAGTCTGCCCGCCGGTTCTGCAGCTCCATGGCCTTTCACCGCCATGCTTCAAACAGCAGCGTCGTTATTCTGGAGTTCGTGTTTACCAGTAAAACCACTGATTGGTTTGTGGCTCAGCGGTGGGCACCAGGATTACAGTTGGGCTCTTTCCAACCTGGCCGTGTAATGAGCTCAGTGAGCTGCCGCCACATTAAAAGCTAATTCTGTTAGCATGCAGCTAGTTTTAATTAGAAGAACCCAGCTGAGTCCGAAATGGAAGATAAAAAAAGTTTAATTTCCTACAGTGTAAAATCCTCCTCAAGAATCATTTGAAAATATATTAAACTTTTCAGAACAGCAAAAGTGTCGCTCCCACATTCAAGGATCAAACGCCAGTCAGCTGACGGCGTTTTATGACATCACAGACAGATAAAGGCTGAAGATGTGACGAACGCCATGTCGTCCGTGTCGTGACCTCATCAAAAGCAACAGGTGATGTTAAAGGTGAGTGCACTTTGATCTGAAGAACACAGGTGAACTTTGATTAAGACAAACACTTCATTAGAGATTTTAAAAAAAAAAGAAAATCCAGATTAATCAACAAGAACCCGAAAAAGAAGCCAAGAATAACTTAAGTTCCTCCAGCAGAGCTGGAGCTGGTGGTGGTGGCGAGGCCCTCATGCTCGCCGTTTGGATCCCAGTTCATATTTCTGCAAGCGGGAGCCTGAAAAGCCGCCGTCAGCAGTCGAGCATCCACATTCAGCCGGCCGTTTTCCCGTGAGGTCGTTGGCGGCGGCCGACCCCCCGCTGGGCGTCTGCAGCCGCTACCTGGACGCATCGGGAACGAGCTTCTTGAACCAGCGGCTCACGGCCACGTCCACCCTGAGCACCAGCGTGACCCCGAGCAGCAGCGACGCGCTGCTCACCAGGAAGCTGGAGGCCTCGAACATCAGCCTGCCAGGAAACGGTCAGTTAAACATCACAGCGGCAGAAGATGGAGGCAGGAACAGCAGCCCGTCTCCATGGAAACCAAACAATAGGCTTACTTTGGTGCAAAAACTTTCCAGACCATGAGGTGTCTCCTGAGGATGGCTGCTGCACACACTGAAGAAAAGAGCTACACACACACACACACAGACACAGTGATCAGCTGGCCCCGTGTGCGTCTCTAGATTGAGCAGGCTGATGGTCGTACCTGAACTCCCTGAACAAACAGGTATCGTGCCGACAGCTGCAGGAGGGCGGAGCTAAACCGCTGGGGGTTTTCCCTCAGCCTCATCTCCATCACAGCATCCTCGCCTTCATCGCCACACGCTCCTCCTCCTCCTCCTCCTCCTCTGCTGCCACGAACTTCACGCACCAGAGGCCAGAAGAGCAGCAGTGGACAAGCGACTGAAAGCCACATCGACCACGTCAGCAAAACGGGGCAGATTCCTGCACATTCCCAGGTTAAACTCAGCATTCCGATGTTTCCCTGCAGGCTTCACGCCCCTCCTACCTCCAAACAGGATGTGTGAGGCGAAGGTGTTGAGGGTGACGAGCGCGGCGGGCAGGACGGTGCCCACGTGTCCGTCTGGGAAGCCCACGAAGGCAGAGCTCCACTGGATGGAGGTGAAGGTGGGCAGGTGACCGGTGGCGTGGAAGAACTGGGAGGCGGCCAGAGACCAGGAAATGACGGGAGTCCAGGGGACGTCGAAGCCGCCTGCAGGGGCGAGGCTGTGAACACCACTGATGAAGAAGAGGATCTTTCCCGGTGCAGAACTCACCTGTCTGCGCCCGCTGCAGCCCGCTGAGCCAGACGGACGAGGCGTGCAGGTGGAGCAGAGCCCCGGCTTCCAGGAGCAGCAGCAGGAAGGACAACGCCATTCCCTCCGGGTGGAGCAGCAGCAAACCGACGCCCAGGACGCCACAGAGCAGCAGCAGGGGGGCGGAGTACACCGTCCCCAGCCCGTAGGCCTCCACAGTGGGTCTGCCTGCCGCCTCGCCGCTCCCGCTCAGCTCGCCGTCCTCCAGGGAGCGACGCATGCGCTGGTAGAGCTGCGGGATGAGGTGATGCAGCTCCGCCTGGGGGCTGATGCCCGTGCTGGCCCGGTAGCGCGGCGGGGGCGGGGCCGGTGCCGAGCCCGAACCCGCAGTCTTGATCTTTACAAAGACGGTGAGCGGATCCACCCAGATCAGGATGAGAGCCAGGCCCAGGAGGCAGAAGGCTGTCCTGGGGAGGGCCAGCTGGGCCAGGCGGATCAGCTCCGCCAGGGTCCTGAAGCTGTCCTCCGCCGTGGCGCTCACCGCCCAGTGGAGGAGCAGGCACGCAAACAGGAAGGGGAGGAGCCAGCGGGCCACAAACACCGCGCCCCCGGAGGAGTTGAGGTTGCCATAGTGACGGAGACAGCGTCTCAGCAGGTACGTCCACAAGCCAAGAGAGCAGACGGCGAGGACGTAGTGGAGGTTCTTCAGCTGGCTGCTCTGCAGGCGGGAGAGCGGCGACAGGAAGGGCGAAGGCTGGCAGGCGCCCTGCTCCTCCCGACAGGCGTGGAAGGACAGCGAGAGGAAGAGGCAGCCAACCAGCAGCCCCAGGCAGCCCAGAACCGTGCTGCTCTCCCGCCTGACCGCCGACGGCGACAACCAGGCGGACGGAAGCAGCCCCGCGGCCTTCAGGGGGTCGGGGCTGGGGGGCAGCAGGAGCCCCTCCCAGTTCAGACGGAGGGGGAGGTACAGCACCAGCGAGAAGAGCAGGAAGGTGACGGCGCGGCCCTCGGCGATCACGTAGCTGTCCGACAGCAGCGAGCAGCAGCGGAGGAGCAGCAGCACAAAAGGAGGCGCCAGGAGGCGGAGCCAGCTGGCGCCTTTGTTCGCCTTAGATCCGCTCTTTGTTGCCATGACGACGCCTCTAAGATGATAAACTCTCCAAAGGAACGCCAGCTGGAAATCAAGAGCGGCGGCCACCAAGCACCACGCCACCTCCACGTAACCGCGCACAAACAGCTGAGCAGCGGCCGCACAGCCGGCCGCCATCAGGGCCGCCGCCGCCGGCCTCCTCAGCCCAGGCCCCTCCTCCCTGGTCAGCACGCCGGACATGTCTGACACAGCCAAACACAGCAAGCACGCCAGGCCCAGGATGAGCAGCCCCGCCGCCATCTTGGCCGGGCTGAAGCGTGCCCAGGTGGCTCGGCAGGTGTCTCTGACTCGGGTGAGGTAGGCCTGCATGGAGGCGGCCAGGCGGGGCGAAGACGAGGAGGCCCCGCCCACCGCGGCGAGGTAGTCGGCGGAAAGGCGGGAGAACTCTTCCTTCAGCCCGGACAGGCTGTGGGCTGGGATGTCTTTGGCCATGCTGGAGTACGTCTCCAGGAAACGGTTCACCTGCGGAAGCAAACCGTTACTGAGGCCAGGCGTGACGGCGTGCCCGAGCCCGAGCCCGAGCCCCGCCTACCTGCTTGGCGTTGATCCAGAGAGCGTCCAGCTGGCTGAGACCGCCCGCCAGGCCCTCCGTGTGCCTGTGAGAGGGGAAGAGCGGCAGGAGAACCTGGCCCACGCTGCTGTAGGGGATGGGCACGCCGAGCAGCAGCGCCAGGGTGGGAACCAGGTCCGTCTGAGGAACCACGTCTGGCTCGCTCTGCAAGCAGGAAACAGATCTACAGTGATGCCACGCCCCCCAACGCAGGAAACCAACTGATAGAGTTGAAACACAGGTGGGGATATTTCAAATGAATGTCTCAAATCACGTTGATGAGGAAAGAATTTCAGGACTTGCTGTGAAAACGCTTCTGCTGACCTGTGACGGCGGTGCAGGAAACAGGGGGGAGGGGCTGTAGAGGAAGATGGCGGCGTCGGTCTCCTTCTGACTCTCTCCGCCGTGGTCGCCGCTGTCCGTCATCCCATGGTCCCCCATCACCACCAGCAGGGTGTCGTTCTGCAGGTGCTCCATCACGGACCTGCAGGCGGAGGAGCAGCTGGGTGAGATCGAGTGTTGCCCAACAGCGCCCTCTGGTGGCAGACCCTTCACACTGCGGGGTGTGTGGCGGTCATTCTTCTTGTCAGTAAGCTACCCTTGAAAATGTCATTTTTACAACTTCTGGGGGAAAAAAGCCGATATTATTCTGATAAATTTGACAATATCAAATTAGAAACTGACCTCTGAACAGCTGTTTGTTTTGACTGAGACTTTAGCAGCATGAGCAGTGACCAGGACACGCCAGCTCTTACCTGATGACTCCGTCCATCTGGGTGAGTTTGTCGGCCATGGCTGGATGGTCAGGACCGAACCTGTGACCGCAGTGATCCACTCCCAGGAAATGAGCGACCAGGACCTCCCAGTCGCCCCCCGCCACTGTCGGAACCAACAGAGAGCGTCCGGAACAGATGAGTCTGCATCTTGCTCCACAGGTGAGTGACTGGGAGAGAGACGGACGAAGTGAAGACATACTGGTGGTGTAGAGGTGCTGCAGGATGCCGTCGTCAACGGTGTGCAGATCTTTCACGTTGAAGGACGGGAAGGGCAGCGAGCGGTGGAACCTCTTGGGGAAGAGGCTCTCCCAGGTGTCGTCGCCCATGAAAACCACGCGTTTGCCTGCGACAGGAAACAGGTTTGTTGCTCTTTTCTTTGGAGTTCAAATAAGGCCGCAGACACTCGTGCACGTTTTAAGCCCTGTGTTTAATTGCACTGGAACGTTCTGGGGCGTCTGCACACCCATGGACTCACCCACTTGTCCAAACTGGTGAATGAGGTTGTCCTCCAGGATGGCGCTGGATGCAAAGTTATTTCCCACGTCCACGAAGGTGGGGAGAGAGCCGGTGGTGAAGCCTTTTATCCGCTGCATGGTGGTGGTCGGTGGGTCTGCGCGAAAAGGATACAGGCGGCTGTGGGAAGGCCTGACGGAGACCGTCTCCTCCAGCACGGGCAGCTTGTTCTCGTAGGGCCGGGGCGCCGTGTTGTTCGGGTCAAACCGGGCGAAATCCATCTTTAAGGCATCGATAATGAGCAGGACAGCCCTTCGGAACCGCGGCCGAGCACGGCAGAAGTCCCCGTGCTCCTCTCCGGAGGGCTGCAGCACGTCCCCGCAGGTGCTGGTTCGGTTCACCTCCAGCCTGACCAACAGGAACCCGCTCAAGAAGAGGTAGATCCCCGCAGAGTAGAGCGCGCACAGCCACAGCAGCGGCCAGAGCACCGGCAGCGCCTTCATCGTCCTGCGGACGCGGTTGGACTCATTCAAACTCAATTTTACAGCAACAGGTCCAGAGGCGCTCCTGCGTGCGTGGAGCCACCGCAAAATCCGGCGCTGGTGGGGCGATCTTGCGCCAAACTTCGGTATAGCGCGAGGGGTCGCACAAACGAGCTAATACGCGGTGTTAGCCGCGGCTAGCGCGCCTCACCGACCGTGCCGCAGTCCGGTTCTGGTACAATCCAGGTCGGACGTGAATGTGCGCGGTAACAATGCGCCCGCACGAGTCTCAGGTGAACAGAGAGCGACGACACCTCACCTTCATCCGAAGAGGTTAAACGGCTGCTGATGCCTAGGAACTACAAAGTGGTGACAAACGGAAGTGTGCGACGGAAGACTGTTGAAGTAACACCGCTCTATAACCCCGAGTTTTGACTTGAAGGTAAAATCGTTCTAAATTTGACTATTTCTAAAACATGTTTTCCTTTTGTCTCAAATTTTTTTTAACTTTATCTAAGGTTGATAATCACATTTGCACTTTTTCCCGTATCTTAAAAGCCTTTGTTGCAGAGATTTGTTGCATTTTGCGACATACTGAAACTTAACGCAAGTTAATGTTTTTAAACTAAAAGCAGTTCTGCAGACGAGATATTCATCATCCTTTAAGCCTTGATATCAGATTTAAAAAAGCGCTTTTGCATTTGAAAACGCCCAAATCTCCAAAATTAATTGTTTTTTTAATGAAGAGTTTTTCACATCTCATTTGACCACTTTTCCTGGAAACATCATGGAAGTAAATTAAATTTGTACAGCAAGTGAAAAAAATAAATACATTTCAAAAGAAAGAGGTGGATACAGGGAGGACAGTTTTGAGGATGAGTCCGAAGGAAGGAAAGACGAGTTGAAAACAAAAAATATATCTTGGATTGTTGAGAAAATTAGCCCTCCATCAGAATTTCATTCATGGCAGAATTAACCTTTTATTTCCAGTTTATCTCCAATTTATCCTTCAGTTTTCTTTTCCTCAGTTAAATTTTATGTTAAAGTTAAGCAGAGAATTGAAATTTAAAAAAAAAACCTTGATGATCTGATCTGATGCAGGTCAATAAATCAGGAGCGAAAAAATCCCTCAAACTTCACGAACACGTACGCTTTTGTTTCTCAATCTGAGCAAAAAAAAAAAAAAAAAATCAGCAGCCAAGGTTCTGCTGGGAGGCGTCTCCTTCGCCGCTCCGCCACTTCACAGCCGCTGTAACAAACAAACGTCTCCTGTTGCTCCGAGTTCATTCGGGGTTTGCGTTAATGAGACGAAGGCGTCTGATTGGCCGGCCCCTCGGTCGTCTCGCTCTGCCCCTCCGCCGCCGCCGCCGCCGCCGCTGCTGCTTCTGCTCTGGGCTTCGCCAGCGTGGTGTAGATGCTCATAGCCTGAGTGTGTAACAAAGGCTTCTGTTGTCATCCCAGCACAGAAACAGCGCCTTCCCTCGCCCTACCTGTGGAGGACTCACCTGTGTGACCATCCCGCTGATGTCGCCGGTGTTGCTCGGCAACAGGATGGTGTTGGACTCTTTGGCGAGGTGCGAGAAGGCGGAGACGTACTGCTCTGCCACGCTCAGCGAGGCCGCGGCGTTTCCGTTCTGTTCAAAAGACATTCATTCAGCGCGAAGGTGGATGCCCGGACGGGGTTCGGGACCTGCTCAGCTGCTCACCTGCCGGGACAGAGCCTCCGACAGGACCCGGATCGCCTTCGATTTGGCCTCCGCTTTGGCCAAGACCGCCTGGGCCTCACCTGAGGGAACGGAGCCAAAGACCCCCTTTAGGCGTTTGATCAAAGCAGCTGTGCAGGACTCAACATGGGAACGGGGACCAGAACCCACCGAGGGCTTGGTTGATCCGCTCCGCTTTCTCTCCCTCTGAGGCCAGAATCTGGGCCTGTTTGCGACCTTCGGCCACGTTGATGGCCGCCTCCCTCGTCCCCTCAGACTCCAGCACCGTGGCTCTCTTCTTGCGTTCAGCCTCCACCTGCACGGCCGAGCCACAGAACCCGTTCTAACCTTTCTTTCGGACAGTGCGATCCAGGCTCACCTGAATCCTGCCGGGCTCACCTGCATCTGCATGGACTCTTTGACCCGAGGAGGGACGTGAATGTCTTTGATCTCGTACCGGAGGCAGCGGATGCCCCACTCGTCGGACGCCTGGTTGATGGAGTGGACGATGTTGGAATTGAGGGACTCTCTTTCCTGTAAAAGCACTCAGAGGTCAGGAGCGGGTCAGAACCAGCAGGTGAAGACGTGGGCGTTACCCTGAAGACTTTGTCCAGCGTCAGCTTGCCGAGCTCCGAGCGCATGGTGGTCTGAGCCAGCTGTGTGACGGCGTACTCTGGATCCTCCACGCCATAACTCGCCTGGGGGAAAAGGCGTCTTGGATCAGAGGATGCTGGCTGACTGGACATCAGTCCAGGTTCTGGTTCTGAACATACCTTAAAAGGGTCCAGGATCCTCAGGTAAAGAACTCCGTCAATCTGTAGCGTCACGTTATCTGTTTAAACAAAAAAGGGACTCAGATCTTCCTCCACAAACTGATGAAGGCCAGGCTCAACCTCTCTGTCTCGGGTTCGTCGTGTCTAATCGGGACCTGTCGCTTCTCGCAGTTGGTTGATACAAACCCAGAGAAACGGCCGACTGCTCCGGCACGTCGATCACAATCTCCTTCAGACTCTGCACGTAGCGAATCCGGTCCAGGATGGGTATGAGGAAGTTCAAACCCTAAAAGAGAGCAAAAACGGTCTGTTAGTATCCCGCAGCAGCGCCCCCTTCTGGACAGGACTCGAACAGGTACCGGCTCCAGGATCCGGTGGAAGCGACCCATCCTCTCCACCACCCAGGCCTCCTGCTGGGGCACAAACAGAACCACGGTGTTCATGGGCAGGCTGGACGCCCACCGCTGCTGGGCTGGCGTGGTCCAGAACCTCGGCCCGGTCCGCTGGCTGTGCTGCAGGGTTACAACAACAAGTGTCCGTTTATGCAGACGTTTTTCCTGAATTTGTGACATGGTTAAAGTCTGAAACTTCTACAAACTTTGAGGTCACTTTCAACACGAATTACAACATAAAAATGAAATCAGGAGAGGAGAAAACAGCCTGACATCAAGAATTTCCCTGAATATGACATCATGGTTTCCTCAGAGCTGATGCAACACAGCGACTCTTCACTCACTTGTTATAGTATTAAGAGTTTTTACAAATCCTACAACAAGAAGGTGTTTTATACCCGTTTTAGACGGGTATTGTAGGAACTGCAGCTCTGTTCACTTTTCATTCCAGCAGCAGCCTCTTTAGCAGCGGCGGCTAACCTGCCGGACCGACTGATGTCGGACGCCCATCTTACCTGCAGCAGGACTCCGCCGGTCCGACACAGGGTCCGTAACATCCTCGACACCAAGCTCGGTTGTTATTTAGGAAGTTTAGGGTCCGAAAACTGCACTTTAACTCAATTCTGCGCTCATGTGTGACCCTTAACGATCAGGAAATGAATGTTACGTCAGTGGTGCAACACTGGAGAAAATCCGGCGGCCACGAGAACCAACGACTATAGTTCCGGCAGAATTTAAAAAAAACAAAAAACAAATAAAGAACTTGTAACAAAACACTTATTTTAATTTTGCTGCGATTAAATAGCAAATATGGATATTGAAATTAATAAATACATATCGTGAGCACAAACTAAATAGATTTATATGAGAAAATCGAATCAATAATGACAATATTATACGAAATAATATACCACAGACTCAAAATAGATGGAACAAAAGCAAAACGACAAGGACTAGATATAAATGTAATTTCTGATATTATAAATAATTAAAATATACTTCAGCTTCTGATGTAATGATTTTCTGCAAGCACAAGATGGGGCTCTAGTAAACCTTTTTATAATTTAATCTGCGCCTCAGGTAAAATAAATCTTTCTCAGATTGATTAACACCAAATTTGAATTTAGTTTTTTGAAGTACAGCAACCTAACTATAATTTAGGGCATAATGTTTAAAAAAATATTCTCGCTACTGAAGTAGACATTAAAATCTCAAACTTTTTAAAACTTATTTCATTGGCCAAGTGGTCATCGATGAAACTGCGGCTAAACTAAAAGTGCTGCACATGAAAAACATGTTTATTGATAAAAGAAACATGTTAAAGACGCAAACATGTCTGACGCAGCGCTATCACTTTTAGCACTTTTAATGGTCAGCTCAGGAACAACCTTAACAAAGTCAGGGGTAAATATGTAAAAACTCTATAATAAATCCACAAAAACACCATAAATCAACAGGAGAAGTGACTTTCACGGATCCAGAAAGTTGCGGAGCCCAGATCCGTGTGCGTCATCCACCTGCTCGGGGACGTAGCCCCGCCCCCAGGACCTGTCCTGCCCGTTCATTGGTGGGCTCAGACGTCAGTCACAGGTACCCGGCTCCGCCCTCCCTCCGGTGCCCTCAGGTTTCTCGGTCCCGGGCGGTGATGAGAGTTTTGATCATGGCGGGGGGCTGCAGCTCTCTGCCCGAGTCCAGCGTCGCAAACCCGCCTGAAGTGACCGAAGCGGAGCCGAGAGGAAAGTGACGGATCCTAAAATGAGCCCGGAGCCGCTCAATCTTCCCCAAGAGCCGCTTTTCTAAACTCGGAGGGACTCGGGACGTTTGCCATGTCGCTCCTGTGTGTCAGAGGTAACTTTCCTCATTTTATCTGTTTCTCTTTCTGGTTTTACCGGATTTCTGTCTAAGAACGTCAATAATCTGTAATCTGACGAAACCGGTGCTGGATAATCTGGAAACACGGCGGCGCTGTCGTGATTTCCAACCCGCAGAGACGCCAAAAGCCTGTTCATCTCTTCTTTCTGTCCATTTCAGTCTTTAGATGCGGATTCTTCTGAATTCTAACAGCTGTTAAACCAAACAAACAGCTTCTGCTCCAGTTTGAGGACAGTTTAAAGATGATTCAAATTAGACAAAGCACCAACATCTGGCACGAGATCCTATTCTTTTCACTGGCTTTCAGACAAAAAAAAAGGGATTTATATTACATTTATATTTATTTATGGAGGCAAACAACAGTTTTCATAAACTTATTCATTTCAGAACAGCACATTTTTACCTTTTAATGTCTGTTTTACTGTTTTCAAAAGCTTCTCTTCATTTTTGAGTGACTAACCTCTTAAAAACGCCTCTGTTGAATCACTTCAACATGAATTTAAAGATAGTGTCTGGTTTGATGAGCTGAATTATCCTTTTTTGTGGCTGGAAAACTTTAAATTGAATTGAAGATAATTAAGGTAAGGTAATCAGGGGCTCCTGGTGGACCCTGCAGCACCTTTTACAGCGGGAGCGCTCGTTATGCAACATCCTGTTCTGCCATGATGACGAAGGGCTGCAGAATCCCAGCTGAGGCCCCAGAGCACCAAGGCTTCAGCGTTCACCCCCATTTTCAGAACTCACTTCAGCTCTTCATAAAAGTCCACATCCTGATTCTCCTTGTTGAGCAGATCCAGATCGTGTCCATCAGCATTTATTGATTATTTTCTGATAGCTGTGGTCATCTACACCCCCCCCCCCCACACCACCACCACCCATGTTGCATATTCATCAGGCTTCATCTCCATGGCGATGGTGTGGGTCCGCAGCAGACGACTGTTGACTCGTGGGTGGTTGTTGATCAGGTAGAGCAGGGCTGAGTGAACTCACATGGACCCTGCGATGCTGCTGAGGGTGGGGGGGCTCCTCTCCGACATGTGACAAGAGCTTCATGCTCACTGAGGAGGAGGAGGAGGAGGAGGAGGAAGAACAGCTAGCTGTTAAAATATCTGTTTTTTCTTTCATGCCTGTCGACAGTGTGGTTATTAGCATTTCAATCTGAATAACCAAGCTGGCTTCCAGCCGCCCCGTGGTCCCCCTTCGTGCACGGCCCTGCAGGCTGATTGGAGACGTTCACCAGACAAGTTTGTTAGCCTCGGCTTGCTAACCCACCAGCCACCATGTCAGAACGGATGAGGCTTCGTACGGCATCTCATCAGCACGCCTGCTTCTAGTTTGTTGGTTTGGCGCCTCTCTGTCCTGCCAACAATCACAAGTAATCAATAATCAATCAGCGGAATAATCGCTGTTAAAGTAAGCTCCAGTTTTCTTTCTGCACAGCAAAAATCCAGCTTTAGCAGCTAACCTGTGGACATGTTGAACTTCCTTGTCATATTCTAAAGCGTGAGTGTGTGTGTGCGCGTGTGCATGTGTGTGTGTGTGAGAGAGAGAGAGAGTGAGTGAGCGAGCAGGAGAATAATGTGATGAAGGGGAAAGTAGCGCAGGCCGAGCTGCAGAGGAGTGGAATTATGGCAGAGATTGAGGGAGTAATCCTCCGGCCATCTGTTGCTCTGTCTCCACCTGATCAGATCCGCTGCTCTCTCATGATGTCACTTCCTGTTCCTCCTCCGTAAGACCACCCTTGATCAGGAACAAGAACTAAACATCCCCAACCAAAGTCAAATCCAATCTAACCTTTGTGAAAACATGTCTGCCTTTCCAACGCGATGGCTTTGATTAGTGGAGATTTTTAAACTTTTTTTTTACAAAGACAGGAAGCCCAGGGTGTTTCTGTGGAAACTGGACAGTTTGTGGTTCTGAGTGAGAGGACAGGCTGATAAGCATCTGTTTCCACCGTGATGGCGCCTGTTTGCGTACCGTCAGCTCGCTGTAGCGTAGCGCTAAAGCCCACAGAAGGCCAGCACTCCTCTCCACACTATTTCCTGTTCCACGCAGAGACGGACAAATCAGGAAGTAGTTCACAGGTCACGAGTCTGCTTCCCCTCCCTCATTCCGGAGAGATGGGAAAATACCTTAGGATTGGGGCCAAAGGTCGCAGTTGTGGGACATTTTTCACATGGAAACGTAGCGATGAGCCGGGAGGAGATGAAAACTCCAAATGTCCATCATCCCGTCCGACCCATCTGCCAGGCTCGCAGATTTATTCCGCGATGTGCCTGAAGGCAGCGCTCGTAATTAATCCCTGCAGAGAGCCTCGCAATCCCATAAACGTTCCCGTGTAGCAGCGCCCGCGGGCCAAAGATGGCGGCTCGAAAAAAAGAAACCAGAGTTTCCAGCAGGATTTTTCAGCCCTTGAATAATTTCAACGGTGCTTTTAGTTGCAGACGCGTGTTGTTTTAAGGGGACGCTCGTCTGTCCACCAGCGGCTGTAATCTGGATTACAGCTCCATCATCATCATTGTCATCATCATCATCATCACCTGATTTTTATATTTCAATTTAATGATATTTAAATCATCACATCTCTCGATTCTTTTGGTTCTTTTGTTTCGCACCTGAGTTCTAGAAATTGGGATTATTGTCCCTGAGGTTGCTCTAAGGAATCAGGAGATTAAATCTTCATTTCAGTGTCAAAATAGAAATGTAACTGCCGTTAGCACGAGGGTCAGAGTGTAGTTTGCTTCCAGATGTTCTAGCAGGAGGAGTCGGGACGAGAGAGCTCTGGTTTCAGAAAGAGCGAGCGTGTTTGTGACGCGTGAGGCCGCTCGATTGTTGTCACGAGCGGCCGGTTTCGTGACTCCTGCGTCTGCATATTCATGAGCTGGTGTTCCCGCGAGGCTCCAGACGAGCGTCCGCTCCAGCTCACCTTTGTCTTGTCTTTGTGTTGCAGTGAAAAAGGCCAAACTTCAAGGATCTCCAGGTGAGCTCGTTCTCCCTCTCCCTCTCTCTCTCTCTCTCTCTCTCTCTCTCTCTCTCTCTCTC
>BJFM01001953.1:45574-94476 GCA_016586285.1 Arothron firmamentum | reverse complement strand
ACACACACACACTTTTACTATCAGTGTGAGGACTTTCAGAGATATAATCCATTCCCCACCTCTGACCCAAGTCTGAAGCACACCTCTGTACTTGTGAGGACCAGACTCTGTGTCCTCGCTTTGTGGCATCAAGCAGAACAAACACAAGTTCTGGTTGCTGACTGTCAGCCGGGCCTGACTTTGCATGACGTAATCCAGGCTGCTTTCATGGCAGGTGAGATTAGATCACCGCCGGTTAAGTCCTCAACAAATCCTTCTGGTGTGCCGAGTCACACCTACCCATAAGCCCCTGACCTTTCCAGGGGATGGGGCATCACCGTGGTTACTTGTTCTATGTCTGACCTGGACCAGCTTGTCCTCAATAACTGCTAAAGTTAATTAGCCAACGTGCCGCTACATTAGCACTCCGCGCGTTCGGTTCCACCGCCGTCAGTCGCTTTATCGTGTGTGTGTGTGTGTGTGTGTGTGTGTGTGTGTGTGTGTGTGTGTGTGTGCGTGCGTGTGTGCATGGTGCGTCCTTGCTCTGACCTCCCACAGCAAACATCAGTGAGGATTCAGCTGATCCGTCTCCACCCACAGAACAAATGTTTTCTTTGTCCGGCGGCTTCGGCCTGGTCGCCGAATCAGCTTCAACTTACTGGAGGCCCAAACGATTGTGTTTATTCCTCCGCCTGACCCTGAGTCTGAGTCTGACCCTGACCGTGAATCTGACCCTGACCCTGACCCAAACCAGAACTCTAACCCCCACCTGAAGACCAGGTCTGAGCCCTCAAACAGGCCTTTGAAGTTGTGAGGAGCCAAACTGTCCTCACTGCCAAAAAGTGTCCTCGTTTTGCTCATGGAAGGAGTATTTTTGGTACTTAACACACACACACACATACACACACACACGTGCGTGCGTGCGTGCGTGCGTGTCGTGTTGTGTCCTGGGCTCACCCTTCCGTCGTAACGCAGTATTGACCAGCGGTTTGAATTTGAAATGTCATTCTTCCAACCGCCTGCATCTTCTGTGACTTGTTTATTAAAAAACTCCTCATTAATCAATGTTGGATGAAGACATTTGACTTGAGGAGCTCACGGAGGAGGAGGAGGAGGAGGAAGAGGAGGAGGAAGAGGAGGAGGAGGAAGAGTAGGAGGAGGAGGAGGAAGAGGAGAAGGAGGAGGAAGAGGAGGAGGAAGAGGAGGAGGAGGGTGTTTTTGTGCTCTGAAAGGTGACGGTGCTGCTCTGCCGTCTTTGTTTTGCATCTCTTTTCGTTGTCCCCTTTATCAGCGTGGGTTCAACCCACCTGTCGGCTGTGCGTTGTCTCATTGTGTTGCAGATCTGCGTTTCCTTATCAGCTGTGCTAATGGCTGCGTGCGCAGCAAAGGACGTCGCCACGGTTACCAGGAGAATCTTTGTCCGGCGGGGTCAGGTGGTCAGACCTTTTAGAAGAGCAGCTGATGCCTCCTCTTTCTTTCCCATGCACCAAACCTGTGTGCGTGTGTGTGTGTGTGTGTGTGTGTGTGTGTGTGTGTGTGTGTGTGTGTGTGTGTGTGTGTGTGTGTGTGTGTGTGTGTGTGTGTGTGTGTGTGAGCCGTGCTAGCCCAGTATTTACTGAGAAAGGCTAGGCAGACGTGTTTTGGGACATTCCTGACCTTTCAGATCCACACAGGCTGCTGTTTCTCTCTGAGTTGTTGCTCATTTAAACTTGTTCGGGGTTTAAAAGGACAATTTTATGTTTATTGACCTTCGACAGATGATTTAAACCTTTTCTAATACCATGACTCATCCGTGGAGCATCATCTGGTAAATACTGATGCAGATGTGTGAGCTCAGCCGGGTTTCGGAGGCCTTTGCGGAGCAGATGAGCAGGCACGTGCTGGTGCTTCCTCCTTAATGATGGCGGCGGCCGGTCGTGAGTGGTCTAATCCTCGCCCTCACGGCCCTCACGGCCCTCACGGCCCTCAGGGCCCGGCCCCGTGCTGACGGCCGCTCTGCTCTGCGGTGGTCTGCCTCCAGATCTGGGTTGGGTGATGCTATCAGGACTGGCAGGAAGCTGACCTCCTCTTCCTCTGCTTCAGAGGGTCCAGAGACGGCTGCTGCCAGATTAATGGGGCCATTTTGGTGTGTCCTGGTGGGGGAGGGGGGAGACTTATCTGCTTTCATTGCCGCTGCTGATGTCTTTTTTCACCCGCGCTGATCCAAAGTAGAACCGGCCTGGTCAGTTTCAAAGTCTAATCTGGTTTTAAAGGGACAGTCGGCTCTAAAATCGGCTCCATCTTCGTCCCTCCTCTGCTGATCTTCTCTCCCGTCGAAATTATACATTTCATTCTACTAGCAAAGTGAGGACATTTTGGCTGGTCTTCTCATCTTCACAGGCCTGTTTCAGGGTTCAGGCTTGGTGTGGAGGTCGGGGTTAGCCAGAAACAGACCCACCGTCACCTCCCACCTTTGATCAGGTGACGTCTGAAAACCAGAATCTTCTGACCAGTAAGAGCTTCTGTTTCTGTCTTCAGACAAGTTTAACACCTACGTGACGCTGAAGGTGCAGAATGTCAAAAGCACGACCATCACGGTGCGCGGCGACCAGCCATGCTGGGAGCAGGATTTCATGTTGTAAGTCATTTACCACACACACACACACACACACACACACACACACACACCACTAATTCCACTTTAATTAATCTCTAACAGTAATAATTAAAGATTAGTAACAGAGGTTGGAGTTTTTGCTCTGAAAACTTTTAGATGATGAATAATTCCCAAACTAATTTGAAAAAAAGAAAGCATGTAAATGAACTTTATCTTTTTAATTCCTGTCTTTTGACGTATGCTCACGTTTCCTGTGTGAGAGCTGTTTTTAACTCTTCTTGGAAAGTATCCTGATAGGCAGCTGTTGTTTATTTCCTCCTCGTAATTCGTTGTTTTAATTTCCTCATTTCACTTTCCCTCTGAAAGGTATCCATGGCGACGGGAGCGGCAGCACCTCGCTGTCGGTGTGTGTCATTGTTTGTCTTTTGTGAACTGGCTCTTCTAGGCTGTGTTTGTTTTTCCAGACCTTCACATCCTCCTGCTCTTCATGACGACCTGTCGGCTCAGATTCTGACGTGACGAATGCAAATACTAAGAAGCGTCCGTGACGCCGCCGAATCCTTTTTGTTTTAGTGAAATCTGATTACTATTGCGGGAGCGTCCTGGTCTGCTCCCGCTGCAGCCTCACAGGGTCAGAAACGAGCAGCAATCGGACGGCAGGATCAGATACCAGACAAACGCCTTCAGGCGCAGAAGCGGCCAGCCTGAAGACGACCCCCCCTGCTGGCTGGCTGCAGATGGAAAAAGGCCCTCAGAGCTGCAGATGTGTGACAGGATAAAGTTGCCCTGAAACTTAAAAAGCAGATCTCGTCTGTGGGTTAAAGAGGTTTGGATGGATGGATGGATGGATGGATGGACAGATGGATGGACAGATGGACACATGCACCAGGACTGCTCCACCCTTGAGGAGCGGCTCTGCTTTGATCTTTTATCACCATTGTTTGGTCCAGCAGTATCAGTAAACAGCTGCGATGGGAACATGCTAATGCAGAGGTGGGCAAACTAAGGCCCGGGGGCCACATGTGGCCCGTGAACTATTTGATCGGGCCCGCAGAGCCTTCACAATAATTTCTCCAAAAGCCAAATGAAGAGGGTTGTCAGCTTGATTGGTTCGAAAAAGGCTCAGACCCCCCCTTCACCTAGCATGCTAACATGTCCTCTCAAGAAGGTGGGGCCAAACATCATTTGGAGCTTCATCATCCATCTCTAGTTGGACCAATTTACAGGCTCTTCAAACTATTTTCTCAGTTATCAAGGACAATTTTTAAATAACCTCCGATCCTCATTTGGGGGGGTAGTTTCACGGACCACCTGGCCCACCCGTTCATGGAGATCTACAAATGTGGCCCTTTAGGCTAAATAATTGCCCACCCCTGTGCTAATGCCTCATGTGGCCTCTTTCATTTCCCTTTCCTTGTCCTCGTCTTTGACCATGGCGTCCGGTCGGATGAAGTGGGAGTGACATCTTTGTGAGCTGCTAGCTGTGCTGTTTCTGTAGCTTAGCGACCCTGTTTTGACTGCTGTCTCTTTCCTCAGTGAGATCAACCGTTTGGACCTGGGACTTATTGTGGAGGTGTGGAACAAAGGCCTCATCTGGGACACCATGGTGGGGACGGCCTGGATTCCTCTGAAGAGTATCCGGCAGTCGGAGGAGGTCCGAACGTCCGAAACCTTTCAAAACGTATTAGACTTCTGAACTTTACCTGGACCTGGTTCTGGTGCTGTTTGCTTGTTGAGGGTGTTTAAATAATCGCAGCAGAAAAAATCATATGAGCTGGTCAGGCTGATCCTGGTCAGGCTGATCCTGGTCAGGCTAATTCTCAGTATTTGTGGAGGTACATCCCTGAACGCACGTGGGCGTGTCTGTGCTTCCAGGAGGGTTCTGGCGAGTGGATCTTTCTGGATGCGGAGGTCCTGATGAAGGCAGACGAGATCTACGGCACCAAGAACCCGACTCCCCATCGCCTCCTGCTGGACACTCGCTTCGAGCTGCCGTTCGGTGAGAGCTTCCGGGCTCTTCTCTTTCTTTTTTGGGAGCCAGGCGGTGAAGCTGAGGGTTGGAGGTGACCTGGTGATTCTGGTTCCCTTTGGGCCGAATCAAACACAGAGGCCACACGTTCCTGTCAGCAGTCAGAGCTGGAGGAGGAACGTCTGTGGACCACAGTGCTGAGGACTTCACGTCCTGCTGGTTCCACCGGCAGCAAACACAGATTTAAATATTTGTCTGGACCTGATGGGGTTTTAGCTGTTGAAGCCGGGACGGGGCGCCAGCTCGTGGTCTGGACCTCCTCCAGGAGTGAATCTCAGCCCTGCCTCAGCCTTTATTTACAGTCTTCTTTGTTCTCTAGAGTCCACCATCACACATGAGAGCAGATCCGCTTCCCTTCTGTCTCCAACCCTTTTCTTCTAAAGGTTGCTCGCTCAGTTGCACCACTGCTACTTTAGCAGGATGGTGGTTCTGCGGCTCCTCCTTCAGTTCTGTCGGAACTTTTTGATCCGCGTGCATCAAAGTCAGAGCCGCCTGTGTGCCGCTGAGCCTCTCTGTTTTTTTTAAAGAGGCTTCAAGGCCATGTTGACTCCCTCTGAAGATCCAGCCTTTGTTTGTGTGTGGGTGTGTGTGTGGGTGTGTGTGTGTGTGTGTGTGTGTGTGTGTGTGTGTGTGTGTGGAGGGAGGTGTATCTGTTCCCAGATCAGCCATGTTCACCACGCCGTCAGCACCACCTGACTTTCCTTATATATTTTCCCTTTGGGGGAACGTAAACCTTTCCCACACGATGTTCTCAATCCCTGAACAGCTGGAGAACATCTAAGTGAGCTGTTTTTATCTCCTCATTCATGAGAAATTAAACATGCGTTAATATCTCATGGAATTCATGAATGCGGTGGATATTCATGGATAAACATGTTTAAATTCTATTTATTTGCAAGTTACTGTACCTGCAAGCAGCGTCGATATTTTTAAAACCGAGGTAAATTTCGTGACGTTTGTGGCTGCAGAGTCTTGCTGTCTTGTCCTCCTGAAATTGTGAAAGTTGAACCTGTTAGTGACTGAACAGCACGACTGATGTTTGCAGACATCCCACATGATGAAGCTGAGTACTGGACCAGCAAACTGGAGTGGATCAACACCATGAGCATCGATGAGGAGGTGAAGATGAAGAGTGCTTCATCCTGTGCGGCTGGTCCTCTGCTCCGCCTGCTCACCTCTCCTCTCTCCTACAGTACCCTCTCCCGGACCAGAGTCACCAGCTGCAGTTTGCTGCCTCCCAGTGCTGTGAGTAGCTGCTCGTACCCCTCCCTGCCTCTAGATGGAGCCCTTTCTCCAGCAGTCGCACCTTCAGGCTGATGAGACGTTGTGGTTCTATTTCTCCCCGTTCTACGCTTTTTGTTCTCCTTTTGCTGTGTCTCACTTTGATGTCTGCACTTTCACCAGGCAACTATTTCGGATGGGCTGACCCTCAGAGTATGTAGAACACACTTGCTGGTGACCCCACCTCCCCCAGCTTTCCTCAGCCCCTCTGCATGTCTCACAGTCACCACTCTGAAACTGGCCTGTTCTGAGCCTGCTGTTCCTGCCCAGTACTGACCCAGCATCTGATCCATAACCGATTCACCCCTCCACTAACAACAGCTTTAGCACCTCCAGACAGTTTTTACGTCGATGAGTTTCGGCAGCATTTTCCCTCCAGTTCAAAAGATTTTCTTCTTCTTCTTAAATTCAGATCAGTGTAAACTTTCCCCTTGTCTAAAAAGACTGAGTGGTTTGTATCTTTATCCTTTATTGTGGCTGTTGTGATGTCTGTCCTGTGTCCTGGATTCTGGGTTTCAGAGTGTTACTTTGATTAGCTGGACAGGATGGGGTTACCGCGATTTTAATGTTGATCCAAAAGTTTCTGTGCATTTGAAGACCTGAAATGTTTGTGTGTCAGACTCTGATAAACTGAATTCATGTGTCACCTTGACGCTGTCACTTTACCCTTCAGCATATCACCAGAATCAGTGTGTCCTTCACACTCCTACTTTATCGCTTCAGTCAAGATAAACCTCAGCTCAGCGCCGCCGCCAGCGGCGATCTGGTGCTTTTCTCTCGCTCCTTTGCAAGGTCACTGTCGAGTATTCCCATTAGTGCTCTTTGATACTGGTCAACTTATTCATCACGGTGGATTAGTGAGTGCAGGGACAGGTGCACAAATGCATTTTTAGGGGTGTAAGTCTGAAAACAAGAGTGTGACCTTTGCGCCGTCCTCCCAACGGTGCTGCTGGAATCGCAGCAGCAGCAGCATCAGCAGCAGCATCCTCAGCTCTGACTTGGACTACAAATCTGCCAGGATTGTAGGATGTTGAAGCCTTTGAGAAGATGTTTCCTGTAAGACATTAACTTGTTGAACATTTCCTTGTGGTAGCTCTGGATGACCAGGACAGCGCCGTGGACGACCGGGACAGCGACTACCGCAGTGAGACGAGCAACAGCCTGCCTCCACGCTACCACACCACGGCTCAGCCCAACTCCTCCATGCACCAGTATCCCATGGGGCCTCGGCGGCGGCAGCAGCAGCATCCCGACTCCTGCACAGACTCTGTTCACAGCTTCGACCTGGACTGCAGAGACCACAGAGGAACCAGGTGATCTGAAGTCAGCCAGTCAGCTCTCATGTTTGAAACACGTTCCTGCGGAGTAATATTTGCCCAACTGTTGCTGGTCTAACCATGGTCAGCTGTTTGGAGGCAGATGTGCAGCTCTGAGAACACAATTCTGCACGTTTGAATGGAAAACAGCTGAGGATGCTGCAGCTCTGTCTGTGCTGGCTCTGAGTTCTCAGAGGAACTTCCTCCGTCACACGGAGGATCAGCATTTCGAATGCGTTTGTCAGAGCCGATAAGCGTCAGCGCGCTCTGAGGTTTCACACAGCTCTAAATTAACAACGCCAGCAGCTTTTATTCATGTTTTAACATGTTGTTTGTCCCTAATTTTTTTTTTTTTTTTTTTACAGTATCCTGACGTTTTCATTCTCCTTTTAATTTTCTTTAATCTGTTTCTATTTTTTCTTCTTTGTCTGTCTGTTATTTTCCATCCCCATCCTCGTTAAATATCTTTGTTGACCTGAATTAGATCATTAAACCAGAAAGGTCGGGTCAGAATTATTCCCGTGGATTCAGGCATGGGGTTTGAAGATTGGGAAAATAGATACAGAGGACAGGCCAAACCTCAGCTGCGGGACTTCTTGGATGAGGAGGAGGAAAGTGTTATCCTTCGAATGGGAAGGAGCCCACCTCAGCAAACACCTGTCCATCAGAATGCTCCGCAGAGCGCTTTTCTGCCTGCCACCTACCCCGAAGGCTACGAAACTATTGATCGACGGCGGAAGAGAAGGGTTCGGGACCCAGGAGGCTTGCTCCATAAGGAGGCAGACAAAATTAAAGAGGTCTTCCCCTCTGACCTCGCACTGCCTCATGAGAAGAGGGGGGAGGTCTTCCTGCGTCAAGTAGCGGAGATGCAGGAAGAGGAGGAGCGTATGACGTCCTGCCTCAGGCCGTACAAAAACGGCCTTCTCTACAAGACTCGGATGTGGGCTAAAAATGAGGTGGATAACACTCTGGAAAATTACGTGGCATTCAAAAAAGAGCAGGATGCTAGAAGGAAGTCACGGTTTGAGTTTGATTTCCAGAGTTCTGAGGACCTGCAGTACTCCTTCGAATCAGAGGAGGAGATCGATGACATTCCCCTCACAGAGGAAAACTTTCCTCCAGAGAATTCCCATTTTAAGGACAGGTTCTCTTATTTTGACAGCCACTTGGAAAATGGCCACGGCCTTCGAGAGAAAAAGTGTGGAAAAGCTAAGATTGGAGGATGGGTGACCGAGGCAATGCTTTCTCCTGTAGAGGAACCCAGTGATGAATATGTGGACACAATGGATGAGCTTCAGTGTCTCGTAGACTCGGTGTCGGAATACCTCGCTGAAAAAGAGGAGGAAATTAGCAAGTATGGTTCCCTTCCTAAATCAAGTAAATCCAGGCTATCATCTCAGGGCAGCACTAGAAGGGAATCCTTTGGAGAGGACCAAAACAATTCATCAAAACAAGCGAGAGAAGAGCCCCGTACCGACTCCCGTACCTCCTCTGATCACAGTATTACAGGTGTCAAAAATGCCATGAGCTCATTATTTAGTTCCATTACTAAAGGAGTTGGAGGAGGTACCAAAAAGCCTGTCCCACCTCCAGCAGCACCATCTGCACCACCCTCACAATCTGGCCTCCCCAAGCTCTTGTTTTTTATTCCAAAACCTAGTAGTTCGCCTCCTGTAGCTGTTGTATCTCCTGTGGAAAGCTCTCCTGAAAAATCCTTCAGTTCTCTGCCTTCTCAGACATCACCTAAAGCCAAGACAAGAGGTGATAATCAGGAAGCAGAGATTCCCTTAACGAGCCAGACTCAGACAAGCACCAAAGTAACAGAGTATGAAAGCAAAAGTCACGGTACACCGCAACACTCAGCTTTGGGGAAACTGAATCCTCTCAAACTTTTTTCATCTGGAGATCACATCAGCTCGACACCAGGCCGTCCACAGTGGGACGAGAGTCAGACCTACAAGGGTGCAGAGGTGACAACAGCTGGAGGAGGCAGGAAGTCAGAGGAGAAGCATCTGGAACAAAAACCAGACGAAAGGACCAACAACAGACAAAATCCAACCAACTCCAAACAGGAAAATGGCCCTTCACCAGGACCAGCGAGGACAACCAGCCAAGGACAGTCGGCAAATGTTGGATTTTTTAGTCCTTTGAAAAAGTCACTGAGTTCGCTGATCAGCCCTGTTACTCCTGTTCAAGCTCAGGTTCCTGTAGCAGTTTACCCTGTGTTTACATCCACAGAGGATCCCAGATTAGAGAAACCAGCAGACACTGGTACATTTAAGCCGCCATTCCGGTCTTCTGATAATATTTCTGCTCAGCACAATCCTAAAGCACAGGGAGGCCCACCTGGTTTTCAGAAGTTTGCCTCCAGTGAAGATGTTCGTGCCTCTGTGCCAACACAGAATCGGGCATACTCAGGTCGCGATTCAACTGCTTTGACCGCCGCCACCTCCACGCAGAGCTCAGCTGCGCCCCAGGAGAGCAATGAGAGGAGTTGGTTTTCTAACTTATTCAATCCGACATCTGCACCCCCGACTGTAAACCAGACTTATCCAAGTAATCACAACCCTCAGAAGAGCAGCGGGCAATCGGGCTCGCATGCACAACACCTGTCAAATCAGAAACAGGCAGCAGGTGAGTCACCAAGTTTTTTGACAGGTGTGTTTAAGGGTCACTCAGCTGAGGACATCTCACAACCCAAACAAGGAGGACTGTTCTCTGGCATTCTCAAGTTTGGTTCTACAAGTGACATATCAGCTGAAGCTACCATCAGTTCCACACAGAGGAGCAGCAGTCCACCACAGAATCCCACTGAACCATGTTCTTCACTTCCACGCTGCTCTGAAGTTCAAAGGCAGAGGAACATCTCACAGCAAACATCACAGGACCCCGGAACACAACCTCAACAAAAGGGGCTGTTGTCTGGTTTGCTCAAATTTGCCTCCTCTGAAAACATTCCAAGCAGCCAACCAAACCAACAAAGAGAAGAGAGAAACCTGCACAAGAGCACTCAAGGTCCAAACTCTGGGTCACAACTGATAAACAGACAATCGAGTCAGCAAGATGTGAACCAGGAGATCGGCAAACCTGGGTTTACTCGAGAGCAAAGGGCTCCAATCCAGCAACCGACTTCCCAACAAAGTGGTATTTTATCTGGACTTTTTAAATTTGCTTCAGCAGACAACATAAACGCCCAACAGCAATCAACATGTCAACAGAGCCAGGTGACAGCCAGTAAATCCACCCATGAAGGAACTGGGGCGAGGAATAACTCCCTTTCCTGTGAAAACCAGCCACATGGGGGCTCAGCACAGAAACCAAGTGGTCTTCTTTCTGGACTCTTCAAATCCTCCACAGAAAATGTGGCTCAGCAACAGCAATCTAGAAGCAGCCAAGAGATGCAACAAACCAAAGACCTGAGCAGCCAGAGTGCTGAAGTACAGGCGGAGACACCCGGAGTGCTCTCAGGTTTGTTTAACAAGCTAACCAAGTCATCTGAAAATACTGACACGAGTCCGAGCAGACCATTGTCAGACCGGTCGCTGCAGCAGAGAGCCAGTAATTCTGCACTCAGGGCAAAGACACAGATGCACACTAGCATCACACAACAGGCCTCCCTAGAAGATGAAACCACAGAGAGGAGGATCCCAGCAACTGTACAGCAAGGCTTTTTAACTGGACTACTTCACAAAGCGGTAACTCCTTCAAGTCCGAAACAAGTGCAAACATCAGGCAACAACACACAACAGATCCCTCCAACAAAGTTACCAGAGATACCTTCAGGCCTCTCAAAGAGTGTCTCCACAGACTTCAGGCAGAGCCACTCTCCGCTTGTGTCTGGCTCTTTTAATCAGAGACACAGCCGACACGCTTCACTTGGTGGACCTGCTGCAATGGATTCTGAGACTTTGGACTTGAGAACATCAGCCACTTTTGCAAGATCTCTTCAGAGCCAGTCAAAATATTCCTCAGTCAGCACTGGCAATTTATCTCATATGTGTTATTCTAACTCGCTTCCGTCGTCCCACCCAGTGGCCTACAGTACCGGGAATATTCACTCACTTTTACAACACCAAACTTCTCCAATTATGTCCACACACTCTCCTGCTTACGGAAGCAGTTCCTCATTGTTTGAAATGGACAATCGTTACCAAGGCCAGTTGTCTCCATATGGAGTCAGTCCTTATGATGAAAACCAGTGGATTCGTGAAAGTGTTTTCTGGCAACAGTTTCAGAATGAGTCAGTAAATTTTCAGGTTCACGGTGCGGATCAAGTGCAGAGACAAAGCGATGAAGGCCCCACATTACCAGGCTCGACTCTTCGCCACAGCTTCTCAAATATATATCAGCCATATAATTCTCCTACCCAGTTACAAGGAGCTGGCCACCAAGAACAAATTGGAACATATCAATCAGATGTACAGAGAAATTTTGATACTTTGTCCAAGAAAAAATTATGGAACAGTTATGAAGACCTGGGAAACTTTGAGTATACATCCAATGATTGTGGTGTGTTGAACTTAACTACTAATCAAAGCAATGGTAACGCTGGAAAATGGCACTCTTTCAGCAATGACAGCAGCTACAGTTTGAACGGGGTGACATATCATGAAGGCTATTATGAGGAGATGCCTCCAAACTTGTCTTATTCTGCCAACTGGCAGTATGGGATGGATGACGCTGGCCAACAGAATTTCCAAAATGAGTTCCAGAACCAGTTGAAGTCCAACGGGCTGATCCATTCGGGCTATCTACCAAGTGCCAAAAGTGAAACAGAATCCCTGTACCTCGAAGACACTGAATGGTATCAACAATGGCTTTCTCTTCTGGAGCAAGGAATATGGTGGCCAGCAGAAGATGGTGACTGTGGCTACTTTGTTTATACAGATCACGAGTACATTTACGCCTTGCTTACGGACGCAGCAGGTGAATATGTCTATATATGTACTCCTGAAGGGGAATCCTGGGGAGATACTCAGAGAGATGGTCTCCCCAGTGCTTGGCTGCACAATGAAATGGTTTGCGTCTGTGGCTTTAAAATTCCACTTTACAATGAGGATGAGCTTCTCTGGCTGCCTGGTCAACATCATGGCGATTCTCAACTTTTGAATGCCCCCTTAGATTTGTCTACTGCCTATAAAAAAGGCAATCAAATCATGAATTTAAATCTGGAACAGTTTTCTCAAATGTTTGAAAATTCATTTTTTTCACAGTGCCAACAAGACATAGATTTCACCTCTTACACATTAAACAAAGTCAAGATGGATCCAAGACAGCCCTCTTATGTTACTGAAGACCAGTGCAAAGACATTATTGACCTTTCCTGTCATAGTAAAGGACATATTGGCAATAATTGGAACAACTGTGAAATCAAAACATTACTTTCACAAAAGGTTGCTGTTTCCCTAAATTCTTCTCCAACCACATATCCAAATCATCAGTTACTTCACAACTGTTACCAACCTAGCCAACGACGTCGTCCATCTACAGGGGTTACAGTGAAGCATGTTGATGATGTCCTGGAGGAAGAATGGAGGAAACGAGTTTCTCCAGGTGAGGAAATGCCCAATCGCCAAGTCAAAAAGATTTCTTCCCTCATATCCTCTTTTGCAAACAAAACATCACAGGGGGAATTGGATAAATCTAGACCATCATCTGATGATCATAAATCAAAGAACATCCTCTCATCAGGTCTCCACACTCTAAAATCGAAAATCATGAAAGACGAACCTGCTGTGGTTGTGACTGAGCCACAAAGTGTTCAACAACCAGCCCAAAAAGCAGCCACGATGCAGGGAAGAATTTTGCCCACAATACCAACGGCTGCTCGAGCAAGTCAGCCCTCAGTGCAGTCACACACAGCTTCACAGAAAACAAGACTTTCACGTCAGAGTACTGTGGAACAACAAGCAGCTCCACCAGCACATGTGCCCTTCGGACAAAAGGAATCTTTTATTAAAACCGGGCAAGTTACAGCTAATAAGACAACAAATATAACCGAAGAAAAAGCATCTGAACAACCACAGACGGGTTTAATGAACTTTTTAAAATCTGCAGTGAGAATTGAAGAACCAAAGTTGGATCTTCAAATAGGTTCAAAAACTTCTCTCCACCAACAGAGTAAAACTGAAAACACCAGTTCCTTCCAAGGCAGTGCTCCTTCAAATAAAGAGGCCACAGGAGTTTCAAATATCTTTGGATCCATTAGTAGCCTGTTTAGCTCTGAGCCCTCTTCACCACAGATGCAAGTGAAGCCAAGTTTCACTGAAGGTTCACTGGCATCAGTGAACACACCTACGGGTATCCAGAGACAGCAAACACTGAATCAAAGTGGGTTATCTCAGCCCACACAAAGCCGGCCACCAAACAAAAGTGTATCCCAAGTATTCCAGTCACCCAGACCTTCCACAGGCCTTCCCACTAGCAAATCGGAAGCTCTGGCTTCCACAGAGCAACCTAAAAATGAGGGGGCTAAACCATCGAGTGGATTATTTGGATTTTCCCTTGGGGAAATACTCTCTGGTTCAACAACAACTGCCCAGTCTGGAACAACACCTTACAGTGCATCCAATTCAGCACCGCAGGAGGAATCAATTGGGAAAAGTATATTATCAATAATTAGCGGGCCTAATCAGAACCAGTCATCTCCTCGTACTGAACCCATGCCTCAGGCGTCTCAATCACAGACAGACTCACAACCGTCTCAAGCAGAATCAGTCGGTAAAAGTATATTATCATTGTTTGGTGGATCCAGTTTTACTTCACATCCTCCTCAAACCAAACCTCCTGCTGAAGTAACACAACAGGGAACCGTTCCTCCAAAAGAACCTGCAAATACAGGATTCTTGTCTATTTTTAGTGGCCCCAGCACACAACAGTCTCAAGGCCAAACAGGGTCTCTTCTAGGAGGGCTTTTGCCTGGGTCGTCAAGTTCATCTGAAAGCCCAGTGAAGGGACTGTTCTCAATCTTTGGTGATCCCACACCTCCCCAAACTCATCCACCAACAAGTTTATCTCAACATGGAACAGCTCAATCACATTCTCAGCAACAGGCGTCTCAGCCAGAATCTAAACCCCAAGCACAACCCCAGTCATCCACCTCTGTTCTTGGGGGTATATTGGGTGGCTTGTCCTCCTCTAATGAAAGTCCAAGAAAATCTTTGTTCTCTATGTTTAGTAGTCCAGGATCTACTCAAACATCAGGAGCTGCTAGGAGCACAGATTTGTCTACCCCTAAAGAAACCTCAGTACCCAAAGAACCAGCAAATAAACCAGTTTTTAATGATCTTTCATCATCACAGCAAGGTCCCAGTTCACCATTGGGTACTATTCCCACGGGTAAAGAACCATCAAATACTTCTCTTCAACAGGGTTCTTTAGAAATATCACCAGCACCAAGTAGCCATGTCCCAGTTCCTGAAGTTTCCTGTAAAATATCAACTACGGATTACAAGCCATCTTCTGATTCTACTACAAACAGTACATCTCAGCCAAGAAATGCAGAATGTATCAATGATCAGAATGAAATAAGCTCACAAGCTTCACCCCTGAACGTTCCTTCCTCAAAACACCCACATGTTTCCAGCATTTTACCTGGATCAGGCCTCCAGACTCCATCCTCACAGAATGAATCTTGTTCAGATGCGACAAAAAACGTTTTACCTCAGCCTCTTTCTGGCCCTTTGCCTGAAGTGCTTGCACCTGAACCATCAGGACCCAAGGACACATCAGTCAAAAGTTTGTTTTCTGTGTTTGGAGGTTCTGCTACTCAGCCCTCTCCACAGTCAGGAAGTTCACTTTTAGGTGCAATGTTTGGAGGATCTTCAGCCCAACCAACAGCCGCTCAAACAGGAGGATCATTATTAGGTGGCTTATTTGCAGGGTCTGCTCCTCCACCCTGTGCACCTAAGGGTGGAGGAGGTGCTCCCCAAACAGCAGGAGCTCAGTCAGGGACATCGGTACTTGGTGGCTTATTTGGTGGCTCGACTACACAAGCTGCAGGATCACAGACTGCAAGTTCTATTTTGGGTGGCCTTTTTGGCGGTTCAGCAGCATCAACAACTGGACCACAGCCGAGTAATGCAAACCAAACCAAGCCCCAAAACGCTACGTCTATGTTAGGAGGTATTTTGGGAGGGTCTTTTCAAACAAGCAAAGAACAGACTACAGCAAGTCTTCTGGGTGGAATCTTCAGTGGAACACCTGCAGCTAGTGAGGTGCCTGAGAAAAGTCAAACACTTGCATCTGTAGCTCCTTCAACACCCCTTCCAGCACCGCCATCAAGTTGTGATGAGAACAAAACATCTACGACACTTACTGACATGACGTCAGTCGTTACTCCACAAAAAGCCAGAGACGGCTTTCAAACCGTTTCAGGTTTAGGTTGTTCTGAACAGACTGCTGACAACGTTGCCCAAACCAAAACACAAGAAGAAGCACTACAGCAGTCTGAGAGCACTGTTCCATCATCCGGGGAAAACTTACCCAGAGTGGATGTTTGTGTCACGGAAGAAGGTCTGTCCCAAAAGACTGACAAAGCAAGGGATTTGGCTAATGATGCTCAGTCCAAAGAATCAAACATAGAAGCACAAGCACGCTCTACAGAACCAGAGGTGGTCAGCTCTCAGCTGAGTCAAGACATAAGTAAATCTGAGGTAGAGCAGGAAAAACTGTCGACATCGTCAGTAAGCCCTGCAGTTCAGGAACATTTCCCAGAACCAGAGAAACCTGTTGTTGACTCATCAACAGATGCAGTTAAGGGCTTCATGTCCTCACTATTCAAACCAGCGGTTGCATCCACTGAAGGTCCTCAGCAACAACAAAAGACCTCTTTGTTTGGTGGAACAGAAGCCCAAGCTGCCAACAGTCAGGCTGGTACTTCACTGCTAGGTGGCATTTTTGGTGGATCTACCACAGATACAGCAGCTCCACAGACAGGGGTATCATTACTGGGGGGGTTATTTAAGGGTTCTGGCTCTCAGACCACTGCCTCTAATACTGGAGGGTCGATATTGGGCGGGATGTTCGGAGGAGGACCTCCTGCTGCAGCTTCAGGTCAGCAGAGTGGCGGATCAGTTCTAACTGGCATGTTTGGAGGCCCTGCTGCACCTACACAGCCTGGTGGTTCTTTACTTAGCGGAATTTTTGGAGGAGCTTCTGCTCAGACTGATGTAGCGCAGACTGGAAAATCCGTACTTGGTGGTTTAGGTGGATCTTTGTTTGGGGGTATAGCAAAAACATCAAAGCCATCTGAACCAATCCATGTTGAGTCCAAACCTACACACATGCCTTCTGCACAGCCACAGATCAAGAATGAAAGCTTGGTACCTACATTATCACCATCCAGCACAGACATAGACACAAACAAATCTGTAGACAGTCAGAAAACTACTACTCAAGAACAACCAAACATCCAAACAGCCAGTACTACTGTGGTGTCAGAACTTTGTCCAGAAAACTCTTCTGTTTCTCCAAGTACAACCTGTGAACCCATTAAAGATGAGACTAAGAGAGAAAAGTCAGCTCTTGAAGGAGAGATGCTTAATGTAAAGCCTTCAGTCTTTAAGGAAAGTGACACAAATGGCTCCCAGGTAGCCCAGAGTACCGAAGGTCCCTCAGCTCATGCAGAGCCACCACCAGCAAAGTCTGTATTCGGTTTCATATCAACACCCACCAATGCAGGAAAATCTCTTGGCTCCCTGTTTTCTCCAACATTTCCCTCTGTACCTCTGTCGAGCGGTCAGTCAGAAGGTGGCAGTGGTCTGTTTTCAGGATTGAAAACCCTTTCTGGTGGTCTATTTCAAGAAGAAAAACCTGTTACTGGAAAGCAAGAACCACCTCCCGCTTCACTGTTTGGAACGAAACTAAGTTTTCCATGGCAAACAGAACAAAAGGCACAAGCTTCCCCAGTAGTAGTATCCCAACCCACTAAACACAAAGATCATACTGAGCAAAAGGTCCCACCATCCGATGCTCCAAAAATCGAATCGGTAGGTTCTGCAGATAATACCGCAACTCCCGAAATTTGCATCTCCACTCCTGACGTAGATCCTTCAGCGACCCTGACCCCAGAGGAGAAGGAAACGGTTATAGAAAGGCCCCCCTCTGCAGGTCCTTCCTCTGGAGTGCAGCTGGACAACCAGCCCAACATGGAGCTATTAAATGCAAAAAGGCTAGTAGAAGCATAATAAATGGCATTCCTCCTCTCCATTTATGATGCATTCATTTTGACCAAAAATGTCTTCCCTGTCCAGATCTGCAGTCCATCCACCCTCATGTTGTAGATTCGTGTTGTCCTACATCTGTGTTTTCTGTCGTGTAGCTGTTCTTCTTTTTAGCATCTACATCTTTTCATGTATTTAAAACAGAATTTCTTAGCAAATGTACATGTGTGTGCAGCCCTTCCAGTACCGCCCCAAAGCCAAGCACTTCAAATTCTAGTGCAACTGTCGGCTAATGCAAAAGTCCTCCTTTGCTCATTAATCTCTCCATTCTCACGTCAGTGAATGAAGAACATTGGAATTTATCAGAGAAATGTGGTGAATTGTGATTAATCCTGTTATCCAGTGATCCATCTGGGTAAAAATGTATTCATTAATGTATTCATTAATGATAACGTACATTTTGCTTGGAATTCTGGCATTTTCTTCTCATGTTTGGCAACTTCTGTTTAAAATGTGTTGATGATTTTGGTCAGAAATATTTTATTGCATTCATTTGACAGTGAAATTGTCAAAGTAGTTAAAAAATGAAATCAAGGGAAGGAAAAGCAGGAGCGGCACACACAGCCCATTAATGGTTGTCCTGCAACAGCTTCCCTGAAAGGTTGGGCTTGTTGGAGTTGGGTGCCGTCTGTGTAGCTGTTTTAGGCAATCGTAGTTCAGCAAAGGTCAACCGTTGCTGTTTCCAGGCTGTAGTAGAGTGGTGAAGTTCATTAGAGCCCAAAAACCTTTCATGGGTGGATTGTTTCAGTCTTTGGAACAAACAGCATTTTAACTAAATCTGATTTAAGGTTTTTTTTAATTCTGACTTTGCTTCTGGCGGTCCTCTGTCTTAATTATAGTCCCGTGGACAGTAGTCGATTTGGGTCCTCAGGAAACCTGAGCCAGACCAGTTCCCAACTCAGCGAGACTGGTCAGGAGAGCACTGGAGGCTCCGAACCAGAGGAGTCCTTCCACTCCTACCACAGCACCGGGTTTCACCCCTCAGCCAACGGGCAGCCCGTCAAGAACGGCCACCTCACTGTGAACAAACACACTCCTGCGGGGGAGAAGGAGCTCCGTCAGATGGCCCCTGAAGTGGGACAAACGCTGACAAAGGATGCTCCGGTGGAGAGAAGCTCCTCTAAGCTGCTGAGGTACAGGCTCAACTTTGAGAAGTGCTGTGATGAAGATCTGAGCTGAGAAAATGTCTCCTCGTGACTGAACGCAGGTTCTATGACGATGGACCGCCGCTGCCATTTTCTGCATCCAGAGTTCGTTGGCTGAAGGCCATAAATAAAGTGAGAGTTCAACTACGGGAGGTAAGAAACATCTTCCTCTTCCTCTTCTCTGCTTCTCTATCACACACATGCAGAAACGTGCAGTTCTGGTTGAGTTTAACCTCTTTGGTCGGTTCATTTATTAATCACTTTTGCTTATTTTAGTTTACATTTTTAAACTGTCCACCGCTCATGTCTTCTGTCACACACTTCCCTCCACTGTGGTATTTTTCTGTGCTTGTGCGTCTGTCACACCTGAAGGTCCAGTGTTGCTGTGTTACCTTTGTCGGCCATCCTGTCGGGGATGGGGGAACTGTCCTCCATAAATGAAGGCATGGATGTCGATAAAATGAGTTATTTTAATGAATTATTAAACAGTAACGGGGAAACATTCCAGCCTAAACGCCCGAAAGGCTGCCGAGAACCTGAAAATGTCATTAACCTCCAGGCAGAGTTGAAACACTCGCGTAGAACAAAGGAGATGCACAGTGGGTTCACGGTTTCAGAGGGAACAAGTTTCCCTGAGTTTTTTATGAAGAGAAGAATCGGAAATGTCAGCGGCAGACAGATGTGGACACAGAAGAGAGAGAGAGAGAGAGAGGAAGCCTGTAGGAGGTGGGAGGAGAGAGGAGGCTGCACCTCTCTTACACTCATCATTCCACAGATGGAGCGAGATTGTGTGCTCTGTTAAATAAGATCCCCCGTAGACAGACGAGATTTAACCACCCAGCTGAGGATTCGCTCAAGCCTGCCTGTGGATTTAATTTAGAATGATCTCTGGCTCTTCCTGACTTCATTTCCTCCAAGGTAAGAATTTTAAATAAGCATTTGTTTACTTTAAATAAACAAATTCTCAGCAAATATCACTTTTTGGTTTAATTTACAGCCTGTTGACAGAGATTATTCAGTAAAAAACATGTTTCTGTGACTGATTTCAACCGATCCAAAAAAATCACCTGTAGGTCGACTAAAAACCAGCAGTTTGAGAGATGAAACCTGAAAGGAGTCATTATCTTACATTGTTAACAGCTGATAATAGAGGCAGAGCACCGAAAGCATCATATGTTTTTATGTGTTCTTCAAGCCAGCTGTGCTTTGAAGGCTAACAAGCTTTGCAGCTGGTACGAAATTGAAAGCATGACCCGTCATCTAATTACAAAGCTGTCCACAGAACCCTCATTACTGCGACGGTTGCAGCTGCACAGCCTTCAGTCTGCAGCTCCGACATCAGCTGAAATTAACTTTCACCAGCAGGCTAGTAGGAGCCGTCAGTAGAAGTTGGAGAATAAAAGGAAACCAAGTTAATAAACCCGAGCTTGAGGAGCAGATCTGTGTTTGCAGAAACCCCCCAGATGACCCTTTTTAAACACGGACGTGTGTTTTCACAACCTCTTTAAGGAGCCGTCGCAGAGGTGGGAGCTGCCCATGTGTGGAAGCAGCTGATTCAGGGATGTTCCCCACAGGAAGCATCAGTGGACCTGATGAACCTGGTCCACCCTCACCCAGAGGAGACCCGCAGAAGGACCCGGCTGTGGAGGAAAGTCTGCACAGAAAGCTGCAGCTGATGGGGCCAGAAGATGCTCTTCACCGTCTTCCACCGGTGGAGGCCAAACCTGATCTGAACGTGGACGGCGTCGGGGATGCAGGGGAGGAGACGGTCGAAGACGATGATGAAGGTTCCAGTAACGTAGTTGAGCACATCCTGAAAGAGCTGAAGGGCATCAACAAGATCCAGGAGGAAATATCCGATCTGAGGCAGTACCTGACGTCCGTCAGAGGCTCCGTGGATCAGGTGTCTTCCTGTGTGGACACAGTGCTCAGCGAGATAGGGGAGCTGTATTCAGGAGCTTCAGCTGCGCCGCTTCAAGCTGCTGTTCCTCAGACGCCGAACATCCGGCGGGGAAGCCTGGGCCGGCAGAACGCCGTCACGTCGTCTCCGTTCGACAGGTCAGCCAAAGGTCGGCACGTCTGCAGACTCCACGTCCACCCCGATCAGCAGACAGGCAAGGGGGAGTTTCAGCAGGATGCTGGAGCTGCAGAAGCTGATTTGTGCTACATGGAGCTCCATCGTCGCCATGACTACCAGAGCAGCAGCTCCTTGTCTTCCTGCCTCAGTCCAGAAGCAGCATGTGCCTCTGAAGACTCAGACCGCTGGGCGTCCGTTGGCATGCGGGACAGCGCGAGTCAGGAAGGGGGTTGGAGCGAGGAGGACGCGTGCTACTCGCTCCAGACCGGTCCGGGTCTTTGGGACCGGCTCTCCGCAGAGGACGTGGAAAGCAGCACGCCTGGTCACTCTTCACACAACAGCTCGGAACGCCTCTCTCTGCTGTTTGGGCGTCATTACAATTCTCCGTCCAACTGGGGGCACCAAAGAGCAGAAAGTCAGGAAATCAAAACAGCGTGCCGCTGTCCTGTAGACTGTCCCTACTGGCGTTCTGGTTCCCACACAGTGGACCCTTGCTTGAATGAAGCAGGTAGTGGACCTTCCAGGAGTCTGAGTAGCTCCACGCTGCAGTTGACGGATTGGGGCGATGGCTACCTCGAGCCGCCGTGTGATGACCCCTCATCTGGGGACACGCTCCATCTGGGGTCCACTGACAGTTTGGACAGGGACTGGACAGACTGCAGCGTTTCGAGGGACGAAGCTGGAGACGCTCTGTCACGGGAGTCCTCTCTGATGGATCTCGATGGCACCAAGACCCCCAGCACCAGTTTTGATGTCATGACTTTTAGCAAGGCCGTTCTCACGTTCAGGTCCGCTTTAAGGGTGGCCCTGAAGAAGCTGGAGGGATCAAACCCTGAAGAGCACGTAGAGGAAGAGGCACCTCAGGATGCTGATGGAGACCTGGAGGGAGAAGCCTGTCAGACAGAAAGCAAGGACTGTGAAGCTTCGGTCGCCACAGAGGCGCTGGAGAAGCTGTCCTCCTCCTGTCAAACGTCCCCTCTTAAGTCTCCCCACAGCCCAACTCAGGGTCTCCTTGCAGAGCTTCCAGGAGAACAAGCAGGCTCCTCCGCTCTGGTTGAAACGTCCAGCGACAAGACAGCACCAGAACACTGGACTGAGGGACAGGCAGAGAGTCCCGCGGGTCCAGGACTCAGGCCAGATGAGGCCCGGCTGAGTCCCATCAGGGAAAACCAGGGACTGGATGAGGGGGGCCAGGCCCGGCCGACCGACGCGGGCCACAGAGAGCGCATAGCCAACTTTCAGCGCATCCTACGCGAAAAGAGGCGAGCTCGTCACAGACTGTCCAGATCTGTCCCGGGTTCCCAGAGCTCCCACGGCTCCCACGGCTCCCATGGCTCCCAGGGGTCGCAGGGGTCGCAGTCTCAGGACGAGGTCTTTCAAGGTACATTCAGGCTTTTCATGGGACGAAATCACTTCACACCCGATGAAGCTGAGAAGTTCCTCTAACAAAGTCTTTGGTTCTCTTTTTCAGAGATTTGGAGAGAACAGAATCAGGTCACTCCTCCCTGTTTGTCTTCCGTGCGTCTCTTTTCTTTTGCCTTCGTTAATGCTTGTGTAAGAGGTGAACGGGACGGCTCATCGTTGGAATGAAGCGGAATATTTTGGGGATTATTCTGTGTGAAAATGAATTTATTGTTTTAATGAATTGTGTATCCATTTCATGTGTGAATTCTTTGGGTGCAGTTAACTTTTGGAAGTTTGTCAAATCCTTGCAAACTTCCCTGAAAAGTTGTTTCAACTTTTTCAGTTTTCAGTCTCATTATTTTCTGCTCCTTCATCACACACACACACACACACACGCGCGCGCGCGCGCGCATCTGCGTGTGTATAAAGTGTGCAGCAGTCGTGTCTGTTGGGTTTTTTTTTTTCATGTTCTGTGTGATCAGAGAGGTCAAACTCAACCAAATGCACCTTCTCATCTCTTTTTCTGCCGGGTTTCCCACTCAAACATCATCCTCTCGTTTTTGAAACCCTGCAGGATCGTGATGAAGACCTGGGCTCCCGGCAGGCCTGGATCAAACCCGGGTACGTGGCGTCGACCCGTGCTCTCGCTGGGCTTTCCTCTCTTTGTTCATTCTTTTTTGCCGGCCTTCAGGGGCGAGTCCAGCCTGTATGGAATCGACAGCATGCCAGACCTGCGTAAAAAGAAGCCCATCCCTTTGGTCAGCGACGTGGTCAGTACCCTCACGCTGCTGTAGCGCTCAAACATGCAAACATGCGGTGTGTTCTGTGTTTGTGAGACAGCACCAGACGTCCTGGTGTTCCTCTAGCTTTGAGCTGAATTTGAGTTTGTTCCCGACAAACATCTGCTAATCTCTGTCTCCCTCCTCTCTGAAACCTCAAACTGTCCCCACATCTCTCTTGAATGCATTCACTCCTTGGTCAGGCCATGGTAAGTCAGTAGAAGCAGCTGCCACTCCCTCTGTCACTCTAGAGCCACAATATCAAGTGGGACCAAAAAATAGCACAAGTTTTTGGTGATAGTGTCCTAATTTCAGCAAATGAAAGCACCTGCATGCGTCTTGATCAGGGGTTTTCCTACTTGATATTATCCTGAAAACATAATAATCAACAGAACCTCCCCTCACCTCCCCCCGTTGAGTCCTGTGCAGATAATAAAAGACTAACACGGATGATTGCTAACATTTGACAGCACTAACATAGGATTGAGCTCGTCCTCTTGCTTGAAACTAATAACACTCACGTGGAGTTTCTGACCTAACAATTAACCCCACTCACCACCCGTACCACTCACCCTTGTTTGAAGCTCAGGCGTGGGTTTCTACGTCTTTAATAAAAGCTAACTTGTGTAAAACGTTATCTTCAGTCCCTCGTTCAAGCCAGAAAGGCGGGCATCGCCTCTGCCATGGCTGCACGGTCCTCCATCAAGGATGAGGAGCTGGTACGTTCAGCAGAAATCAGCAAGCCCAGCTAGGTTCTGCAGCTTTTACGTCTAAATACCACGTCCTTTCCGCAGAAGAATCACGTCTATAAGAAGACACTGCAGGCCCTCATCTATCCCATATCCTGCACCACGCCGCACAACTTCGAGGTGTGGACCGCCACCACGCCCACGTACTGCTACGAGTGCGAGGGGCTGCTGTGGGGGATAGCCCGGCAGGGGATGCGCTGCTCCGAATGTGGGGTTAAGTGCCACGAGAAGTGCCAGGAGCTGCTGAACGCCGACTGCCTTCAGCGTGAGTGAACTGCTGAGCGCGTCCAGGACCCTAGGCCGCCTCTCCTCCCGTTTCATTCACCTTCCGATGTTCAGGTGCTGCTGAGAAGAGCTCCAAGCACGGCGCTGAGGACCGCACTCAGAACATCATCATGGCCATGAAGGACAGGATGAAGATCAGGGAGAGGAACAAACCTGAGATCTTTGAGCTCATCAGGGAGGTTTATGTCATCAGTAAGACCGTCCACGCGCAGCAGATGAAGACCATCAAGCAGAGCGTGCTGGACGGCACCTCAAAGTGGTCCGCCAAGATCACCATCACGGGTGAGGCCGCGTCTTTAAACGGCCCCTCCTCAGTCATTGGGGATGATCACATTCCTTTTTTCTTTCTTTGTCTTTAGTCGTTTGTGCTCAAGGACTTCAGGCAAAGGACAAGACAGGATCCAGCGATCCCTATGTCACCGTTCAGGTGGGCAAGACCAAGAAGAGGACCAAGACCATTTACGGCAACCTCAATCCTGTCTGGGAGGAGAAGTTCCATTTGTAAGTCAGCAACACGTCCGGCTGTTTAACGCGTGGTTACGTTTAAATAAAGCTTTAGCACAGTGGGAATGCTGCAGGCAGCTAGCTGATGCTAATTAGACCTGGACAGAAATGAAGCTAGCTAGCTGAAGCAGCTAACAGAAGCAGCCTCTATCTGACAGATGTTCCGGCTTCTCTCTGGTTTTTCTAATCTCAGCGAGTGCCACAACTTCTCCGACCGAATCAAAGTGCGCGTTTGGGACGAGGACGACGACATCAAGTCAAAGGTGAAGCAGCGTCTGAAGAGGGAATCTGATGATTTCCTGGGCCAAAGTATCATTGAAGTACGAACGCTGAGCGGAGAAATGGACGTCTGGTACAACCTGGGTCAGTGTCTTCCTGTTGCTTCCTCATCAGATTATTTTCTAAGTCCACTCGGAGACTCTGGGGTTTAGCATCAGGGCTGAAAAACAAAGCTCTTTTAAGAGGTTAATGTTGGAGCCAGTGTGGGACACCATGGAGCTCCTTCCAGGGTCCCTCCGACCGTCACAGGTGGGAAATTTGTCAGGGAGAAAAAGCGAAATGAAGGTTTATTCACGTCTGACGCCTCGTCCTTCTCCGTCTTCATGCGCTCCACCTCGCCTTCTGCTCCTGATGTGTGATTATCAAGCATCAGCCCTGCGCTCGGAAATCGAACCGTGCACAAATGAGCCATAATGACATGCTTTGTCAGGGCTAATGGCAGAGCTGCGCGCCGGGTTCTCCACCTCCAGAGGAGCTGCCGTCGTCTAGCTCGCCATCAGCTGGAGGACTTCTATTAGCGGCGCCGGCTGCAGCAGGAGCAGAGCTGCCAGGCTAATAGTCTGTAATTACCACTGTATCACAGACCTGGAATCAGCTACAAATCGGTGTTTGCTTGTGTTTAATTACAGAGAAAAGGACGGACAAGTCCGCCGTGTCGGGCGCCATTCGCCTCCAAATCAACGTGGAGATCAAGGGAGAGGAGAAGGTGGCGGCGTACCACGTGCAGTACACCTGTCTGCACGAGGTATTTCAAGCATCTGCAGCATCACTTTAAGATGTAGCCCAGGGGTGGGCAATTATTTCAGAGGACTGGTTAGCATGCTCGGGGAAGGGGGGGTCTGAACCTTTTTCCAACCAATCAAGCTGACAGCCTTCTTCATTTAGCTTTTGGAGAAATTATTATGAAGGCTCGGCTTAAATAGTTCATCGGGCCACATGTGGCCCCCGGGCCACAGTTTGCCCACCTCTGCTGTAGCCCAAACTCTTCAAAGTCTGTGTGGAAAGTTCACTGATGGTGGTCATTTGTTGTAACGGTCATCAGCAGGTTAATTAAAGCTTTCACCTTCCTGTGCAGAACCTGTTCCACCACACCACCGACATCCTCGGTCAGGGCGCCGTCAAGATCCCCGAAGCTCGCGGAGACGACTCGTGGAAGGTCTACTTTGACGACGTGGCGCAGGAGATCGTGGATGAGTTCGCCATGCGCTACGGCATCGAGTCCATCTACCAGGCCATGACGTGAGTGTGGGACGTCCTCCAGGGTCCAGGGTGGAGCTCTGGGGCCTTCAGCTGAGGCTGTGCTTCTCTTCCTCAGACACTTCGCCTGCCTGTCGTCCAAGTACATGTGTCCCGGCGTTCCCGCGGTGATGAGCACCCTGCTGGCCAACATCAACGCCTTCTACGCCCACACCACCGCCTCCACCAACGTGTCCGCGTCCGACCGCTTCGCGGCCTCCAACTTTGGGGTTAGTACTGCGGAAAATCCGAAGGAGCAGCTCCATCGCTGCAGCACCTTCACACAGGGATGATCTGCAGAGTCTTAATCTGTAGTTTCTCCGCTTTGCCCGCAGAAAGAACGCTTCGTCAAGCTCTTGGACCAGCTGCACAACTCGCTACGCATCGACCTCTCGACCTACAGGGTAAGAGACGACGGTTCGCTTCTGGATGCTCAGGCTGCGCGTTGTCCCCTGCGGCTGATCCTGTCCTCCTCTCTGCAGAACCACTTCCCTGCCAGCAGCAAAGACCGGCTGCAGGACCTGAAGTCCACCGTGGACCTTCTAACCAGCATCACTTTCTTCAGGATGAAGGTATCTGACCGTCCTCTCCTCTGCTGGCTTCCACAGTCCGAGCCTGTCGTTCTCTTCTTCTGTGTTCAGGTCCAGGAGCTCCAGTCTCCACCCAGAGCCAGCCAGGTGGTGCGGGACTGCGTCAAGGCCTGCCTCAACTCCACCTATGACTACATCTTCAACAACTGCCAGGAGCTGTACAGCAGACAGTACCAGCCGGTGGACCCGGTGAGTCTGGCTCCCACGCTTCATCCACGCCTGGTAACTGCCTTCATGCATCTCAAACTGTGTTCTGATCCAGAACAAAGAGGAGCTGCCGCTGGAGGAGCAGGGTCCCAGCATCAAGAACCTGGACTTCTGGCCCAAGCTCATCATGCTGATTGTTTCCATCATAGAAGAAGACAGGAACTCCTACACGCCTGTGCTGAACCAGTGAGCAGCACTCTGGACCTTCTACAGATCCTTGAAGCAAATCATCTTTCCTTAAATCTTCTTTTTGGTCAGATTCCCTCAGGAACTCAACGTGGGGAAGGTGTCCGCCGAGGTCATGTGGACGCTGTTTGCTCAAGACATGAAGTATGCCATGGAGGGTAAGTGAGCAGGTCTGCTGGTAGCTTCGGTGGAGACCAGGCGGTTCCTCAGGTCTTCTGAAAATCGCTCTGATTTCCATCCTTCACGTCGCGTCTTCAGAGCACGAGAAGCACCGGCTGTGTAAGAGCACCGACTACATGAACCTGCACTTCAAGGTGAAGTGGCTCTACAACGAGTACGTGAAGGAGCTGCCCAGCTTCAAAGGCGTCGTCCCCGACTACCCATCGTAAGAAGCCGCGTGAACGAGCGTGATGTTCCTCTGTGGTGGAGTTTGTGAGTGTGTGAGATGCTAAAAAGCTGCTTCCATCTCAGCTGGTTCCTCCAGTTTGTGCTGCAGTGGCTGGATGAAAACGAAGACGTGTCCATGGAGTTCATGCACGGAGCCCTGGAGAGAGACAAGAAAGACGGAGTAAGTTGTGACCCCAGAGGATCTCACTGCTGATGAGACCTGAAGATGCCTGATGAACCGCCGCTGTCTCAGTTCCAGCAAACATCTGAGCACGCCCTGTTCTCCTGCTCCGTGGTGGACATCTTCACCCAGCTCAACCAGAGCTTTGAGATCATCAGGAAGCTGGAGTGTCCCGACCCAAACGTCCTGGCTCAGTACAGTCGCCGCTTCTCGAAGGTAGCTGCTGCAGAAGCTGCTGCAGACCTTCTCTGGCGTCCCAGTCTGACGCGGAGTCCGTTCTCCTTCTCCCCAGACCATCGCCAAAGTTCTGCTGCAGTACAGCTCCATCCTCACCAAGAGTTTTCCTTCTTATATCGACAAAGAGAAGATGGTAAGTTTGACGTGTGACGATGGACCGACTGGGAGGACGTCAGGTGTGAAGGTCTGCTCTGCTGTCTGCAGCCGTGTGTCCTCATGAACAACGTGCAGCAGTTGAGGATCCAGCTGGAGAAGATGTTTGAGACCATGGGAGCCAAACAGGTGAGTGGGAGGAGCCTGAAGCCTCGGTGGCACCACCGTCCCATCCATCTGACGTTTGGGGTGCGTTTGTTTTTCAGACGGCTACAGAGGAGGCGCGGGTAGGTGGAGCAGCCTCGTTAGCGTTTAGATGTGTTGGATGGACGTGAAGAACCGTAGTCAGCGTCAGTCTTTTAGCTCAGACACAGTTGAGGATGTTTGGATGAGGATCTTAGATGGTCGCAGATGTGCTTTAGTACAACTCCTGTAGCATTTAGCTAGCCCCAGCTGCAGACGGCGCAACTCAAAGTTCAGTCGTTTGTTTTTACGCTTGAAGCGAGATGAGGAGGTGGAGGAAGAGGAGCAGGAGGGGGCAGGAGAGGAGGAGGTGGGTGTCTGGATGAGAGCGTGCCTCTTCCTCTGATCCACAGCAGGCTCTATCCGAGGCCGCGGCGGGTCCAGACTCCTTCAGACGTAGCGTTAGCAGCCTGTAGCGGTGCCGGCGTCTGTACTAGTGCGAGTGTTTGTCGTAGTTGTGGTCTGACTTGGATTAGCTGTAGCCGCTGCAGCCGGGTTGTTCTTTAACGGCCTTTCATCCAGAGTGAACGTGAGCTCAGCTGTCAATCACACATCTGTCAACCAACAGATCACTTTACACCAAATCCTACAAGTAATGTTTAATTCTCTCTCAGGACGTTTTTATAGGTTCATGTGTTTTTCCACAGCTGAAGCTGATTTTTTTTTCTCTTCTAAAGTCACCTTTGCTTCTCTCTCGTTTATAGCGCTGTAATAGCATGCTAGCGTGGCAGGCAAGTCTGCTGCATATGCAAACATGTGACACATGGCTGCATATGTTTGTATGCTGGCTGTTGACACCGAGGCTCCCGCTTCCCTGTAAATATGAACATTTTTTCATTTCCCCTCGTAGTTTGAGGAGAGTGAGGAGGAAGAGGAGGATGAAGGGGAGAAAGTAGAGTTTGAGGTTTGTTGGATTTAAACTCGTGGCTGTGGTATTTCCCACTCTCGTCACCGTGACAACAGTGACCCCGACGTTTTCACGCTGGTGTTTGTATCTCTTTCCTCGTCCTCTCCTCTCACGTCCCTCCCAGCTCCCTGTTTGGTTTTTTTCCAGACTTTGATTGTGTTTTCTCTCTTTCTTTGCAATAGTCTGACAGGGAGAAGGTGCGTCTACACACACTCATTTCATATAACGGGCCAGATTTTTCTCAGAAATTCTGAGAGAAATAAGAGTTTGAGATAAAACTCGGAGCTTAAAACCCTGAGGAGACCACAGAAAAGTCTTTTTCTCTTCCTCCCTTCACCCACATATGAATGGCTGCATCACCGTCCGTCCGTTCCACATTAACTGTGTTTCCGTCTCTGCTGTCGTAGATTCAAAACAAACTCGAGGATCCGAAGGTGAGTTCAGTCCTTTAACTGAGCACCGATTCTTTTTTCCCCTGAAGTCTCCTCTCGTGTCTCACAAACGTGATGGAGCGTCGGTCCACAGTTCCTTTCACACATGCAGATGCAGATGAGCCACATGTGTGAATACAGCATCCTTGAGTGCATGTGTGAAACGGCTTCAGCCGCGTAGCCTCGCCATCCTGCAGCCCTGGAACCCTGTGACCTTCCTTCGTGTTCCGCTACGTTCTTGTAGAACCCAGCTCTTCCTTCTTTCCCGACACTCATCTACCATCGGTCGTTGTGGTTAAACTTCCGCAGCTTTTAAAAGTCCATCGCAAACGTTGAATTTACCCATTCTGAGACTTTGCAGCCACTCAAGAAGAACTTCCAGAATCCTGCAGCGACGCCACTGCTGTGTTTTTCTTCATATTCTTTAACTTTGTGAGTTAATTTCCAACTTTTTTCTCCTTTTCTTCTCTGTCCAGATGGATTCGGAGGCCAGCGACTTACTGAACGACCTGCAGGTGAAGCTGAATAACGTGCTGGATGAGCTCAGCAGCACGTTTGGGAACAGGTAGACACACACATCCACACACACACACACACACACACACACACACACACACCCTCCTGTACGACCACAGGTAAGCTGACTCCTTCGCTTCAGCTTCCAGACTCGTATCAGCGAGTGCACGCGTCAGATGGCGTCTCTGCTGTACCAGATCAAAGGCCCGCTCAACGCCAACACCAAGAACCAGGTGGAAGCCGACTCGGACAATATGCTGCGGCCCCTGATGGACTTTCTGGATGGGAAGTGAGTGACTCGGCGTCAGTCCTCCAGTTGAAAAGCAGACCTGTGTTGTTAGACATTTCCCAACCGTGGCCACCAGAGGGCGCTGGTGGGGTAAAAATGTAGACTTTACTGCGTTAGAATTTCCTGCATTTTCAGGTAGAGCATTAAACTCGACCATTAATGAGTGAGATGGTTGGATTCAGTGACCTGCTTCAGGGTAATGTGTGTGTGTGTGTGTGTGTGTGTGTGTGCAGATTGACTCTGTTCGCTGCCGTGTGTGAAAAAACAGTTCTGAAACGTGTCCTGAAGGAGTTGTGGAGGATCGTGATGAGCAGCCTGGAGAAGACCATCGTCCTGCCGCGGGGCCACGACACCTTCGTAAGCTCCTCATCCTTCCAGCCTCCCCCACCCCCCCACAGTGACCTGCTTTTTCTCTGACATGCAGATTATATTTTTTAATCCAGGGTGCACAGATTCTGTCAGCTGCAAAGGAACTGGGTCAGCTCTCCAAACTGAAGGTCTGAGCGGTTTCAGCAGGTTTCTGCGTGTCTGCCCCTCCATGAACCAGCTCTGCTGTCTGCTGCTTGTTGCAGGATCACATGGCCGGGGAGGCGAAGAGCCTGTCGCCCCGGCAGTGCGCCGTCATGGACGTAGTTCTGGACACCATCAAGGTCAGTTTCAGGTCTGCAGGTCTGGTTTGACGAGGAGCCTGAACGCTGCACGTGGCTGCAGGTGATCAGGATAAAGGTTTTCCAAACTTCAAAGGTCAACTTGGAGTTACTGACCACAGGGGGGCAGCACTGAGTACATAATTCAGTATCCTTAAAAACAGAAGAAGAAAACAAGTTTGAGGGTTTTAGCAGATGCGTGAGGTGACCCTCGAAAGTCGTCGTGTCTTTCTGGTCCTACGATCTGTGTTCCGCAGCAGACGCGTGCTGACTCGGTGTCTTTCTGTCCCAGCAATATTTCCACGCAGGTGGGAACGGCCTGAAGAAGGCCTTCCTGGAGAAGAGCCCTGAGCTTTCGTCGCTGCGCCACGCTCTGTCGCTCTACACGCAGACCACCGACACGCTCATCAAGACCTTCGTGACCACGCAGCACGCTCAGGGTGAGTGTGGCGGGCAGGAAACGCCGCCGCTGCCGCGTCCTCCGTCACTTTTAGATGTTTGTGATGATGTTGATGTGACATCGCTCTCTGTCTCCCGTGCTGCCTCTGTGCCAGTGCACAACGGAAAAGGTGTTAGGCTAACGCCCAGTGAGAAAATAGCGCCCAGCCGGGGTACGTTTCATTCTGCTCTGACAGCGGTTTGATGGGCGGGGCTAACCGTGTCACCTCGCCCGACTCTAAGGCGAGATTTTGTGGCTGTTAGCTGACAGCACTGACGTATCCCTCCGCCAGGTTCGGGCGTGGACAAGCCGATCGGTGAGGTGTCGGTCCAGTTGGAGCTGCACACTCAGCCTGGGGGCGGCGAGCGGAAGGTCACCGTCAAAGGTCAGCGATCCCGCATCCGCAGATGCGTCCGTGCAGCCGTCTCATCCTCCTCCTCCTCCTCCTCCTCTTCCTCTCTCCGCCAGTGATCGGAGCCAACGACTTGAAGTGGCAGACGTCCGGAATGTTCCGGCCCTTCGTGGAGGTCAGCGTGATCGGGCCCCACCTCAGCGACAGGAAGCGGAAGTTCCAGACCAAATCCAAGAACAACAGCTGGTCGCCCAAGTTCAACGAGACCTTCCACTTGTACGTGCTCGTGGTGAGCAGAGGTCAGCGTTTTGGAGCTGGGGGGCGGTTTTACAGCCTGTCCTTTTGTCTCCAGCGTCCTGGGGAACCAGGAGGACTTCAGCTGCTACGAGCTGCAGTTCTGCGTCAAAGACTACTGCTTCGGACGCGCCGACAGGGTGGTCGGACTGGCAGTGGTGCAGCTGAGGGACGTCACGGGGAAGGGCGGCTGCGCCTGCTGGTGCCCGCTGGGTCAGCGCATCCACATGGACGACACGGGCCTCACCGCCGTGCGCATCCTCTCGCAGCGCTCCGGCGATGAGGTGGCCAAGGAGTTTGTGAGGCTGAAGTCGGAGACGCGCTCGGTCGAGGAGGGCAGATGAGGAAGCCGTGTAGAGAAGGGGCGTGGACTGTGCCCTGACCACGCCCCCAGCCCCAGTGTTGTGCAATAACCCGCCCGACTGTGTCGATGCCTTACGCTCTGCCAGCGGTGAATGTGTCTTCAGTTGCGGCGCTTCGACGTCGTCCGTCGTCCGTCAGCTCCTTGTTTTGAACGTTTCGCCGTCACTCTGCGGTGCTTTAACTGGGAGCCGCCCAGTTGAAGGCCGTCAGTTCGGTGTGCCTTGTTGAGTTCCCATCGCCGACGCTCAGCAGGAGCCGGTGGCTCTGCTGCGTCTCCGCGATGGCCTGATGTTTTCACCTTTGTGTCGTTTTCCGCTGGGAACGCTCCTCGCCCGACGGAGATTTCTCATCGTACCGGAGCAAATCTGGGTCAATTCCAAACAAAAGCGATCCTAGAACGTTCAGATCTGCTTCTTCATTGCCAAGTGTGTTAATAAATCATTGCTTAGACTAAAAACTCTGGTTTTAGCTTCAGGATTTTCTCATTTATGTCCACTGACACTAAACTGAATATATGTAGCAAAATACTCACATTTTCTTTATTTATAGATTTAAAAAAAAAAAGAATAAATTATTGATTTGGTCCAGATGACTTTAATTTGCAGCCCTGGTATTGAAATTAGTTTGATCTGAGAAAAAAAGCAAGTGTTTGTGATACATTTTAAGCGTATTTTCATCTGAATATTTGTGTTTACATCCACCTCCTGTCGTCTGAGTGGCCTTAATTTAGCAGCACTAGAGCTGATCTTTGTTTTGCTCCATCCTGAGGATCATTTATCACGTGTTTTTCTTTTTAACCTGTTCTATTTTGTGGTCTGCTCCTCTTCTCTGAGATCCGTCTCTTTGTCCGTGTTTGATGACAGAAACTCACATTTTGGTGAAGTTAGGACCCTTTTTTTAACTCTGTATTTTATGATCCTTGTGCCAAGTTTTTGTATTTGTCTAAACGTGACCCTTGCACTACCACCGAATGATGGCAATATCTTTCACCAGTAAATGCATTTGCGTGTTTTCTTTGTACCGTCACGACTCTGAGATGTTGTTTTCACCATGTTAACATTCTGTTTTATGAGTTTTGTATAAAGATTTGAGAAGAATCCACATGGCCTGGTTTTCTTACTTTTTGTCACTTTAAACTTGTAACGTCCGCCTCTGGCTCCCCCTGCTGGCGGGGAGATGATTGACACCAAAGCTGATCGTTTCAGGTGATGGGAGCAGATCTGAACCACGTGGGACCTTCAGAAGAACAGAGCATCACAGGAAACAGATGGTAAATTTGTCAGGTTTGGTCAGATTATAAGTATAATTATTAAGTATAATCATATGGAAACATGGATCCCCCTGCTTTGTGTCTGATTCAGCCTCTTCCCAGTCTGTGTCAAACATCTTTCAGAGTCCAGGGAACGTCTCGGGACGTGTTCTGGAGCATCTCCTGATGTCGCCATGGCAATATTTGAGGACTCTCGAATCTATGACAGGTTAGTTCTTAGATATGTTTGATTGTGTGGTTTTGGTGATGAAACTGAGCTGAAACAGTGAAACCTGGAGAAAAACAAGCATCACCTCAGGAGAACCACAATATGATACTGAACTCTGCTGTTGAGTCTCGTTTTGAAGGTATGAGATGATTGTAGCTGATTTACAGCAGGGCTAAATCGCAAAGCGACACCAAACCACAAATAGGACATTAACATGATGTATGAAGAACAAAGAATTATTGTAATATCTGGTTTTACACAGACAAGTTGTTAAAACTCACCAAACTGACTGTACTATCGCCAAAATTTCACTTTCACTGTGTGTTTTTTTTTTTTTTAAATAACAGATCAGGTTACTTCTTGTCTGCTTCTGCAGTCGCAGTGTCATATCAACGGCTCCGTTTCTGGAAGCTCGTCAGCTAATCGTTCACTTTTTTTTAACTCTGCGCTCTAAATTCAGCCAACGCAGATGATGTCACGCAGGCGGAATCCTGGCCTCTGATTGGCCGGCCTGTCACCTGCGCCGTTCTTTTACAGCCCTGGTCTCACCCTCCAGGTCCAAAGATCACTGTCACTGTTTGCTCAAGCGGATTCCAGCTCTTCCTGCATGAACCTGCAAAGTCCCCCTCACATCAGGAGTCCCTCTCTCCAGGCCAGAGACCCCGTCCTCCGCTCCCGCCTCCACCTCTGAGAGTCCCTCTCTCCAGGCCAGAGACCCCGTCCTCCGCTCCCGCCTCCACCTCTGAGAGCATCGAGGCGCTGAGACGAGCTGGGACCCCACGCGTGATCTTCAGTCTGTCACGGCTTCTGTGGTGTGTAACCGCTTCTCCTTTGCTTTCATAGAAACGGACAGAAATCAGATCAAAGAGCAGCTCATGTTTCAGAAAACCAGGAAAGTCCAAACCGGATCAAACAGGATATTTAGAAGCTGTAGGGAAATGAAACGATGACCATCAGACCATAACCGCCAGGGTTGATGCTCTTTCTCCTGTGATGACACTCTTACATCAGAAAAGACCAAAATCTACTTTGGTTTGATTATTTTTGGACTGTTTTCTTGTCCTGGACTTCCTGAAGCCTCATTTTCTGCAGCTAATCCCGTTTGTTGTGTTATTTGTCTTCCTATAGTCATGGCAGGATCGTTATTAGACAGAGATGTTACTGTCGTACAAAAGGTTGACAAAGGAGCGGCTTAATGTCTTTATGGCAGGACGGCCCTGATAACACATCCAACACAAAACGCGTTCTCCTCACCCTTCATACACGCGACAAAGCTCAGAGACTGGTCGCAAAAGGATAAAAATTACCTGAATTACCAAGAGAATGTTTAACCTCACAACAGGAACAAAACACAGGGAAGAAGAAGGAGAAGGAAAAGAAGAAGGAAGCGTTTAGATGGGATCTAACTTCCTCTTTGACGCCCAGATACAGATGTGTGACTGTATACAGATGTGGTGTTGACGTGGAAACGACTGCGTCTCTTTAGGTGTGAACGATGGACGAGCAGAGCTAACGATGGGGTCGCTAATGTCGTTCTTCGGTGGGCTGTGTGGGAAAAAGAAAGCTGCAGGTGAATACACACATGCGCACACACACACACACACACACACACCTGATTATTACAACACCTGTCCTTTTTCCGCAGAGTCGGAGAGACGTTTGCGAGCCAACGACAGACCTTACAACCTGTCCTTCGGCTATGCTGTAAGTGGAAGAGTAGAACTTTAACCACAAACTGTCCTTTAGTCAGACGTGTCCTCACGTCCATGTGTGTTTCAGAACAACGCCATCAAGACGTCCAAATACAACCTCCTCTCCTTCCTCCCTCTCAACCTCTTCGAGCAGTTCCGCAGACTCGCCAACGCCTACTTCCTCTTCCTCCTCATCCTTCAGGTGGGTTTGTCTCTGCTCATGTCTTGGCTCTCCGGGACACTCGAGCGTCTTCTAACCGGCTCTCGTCCTGACAGTTGATCCCGCAAGTGTCCTCTCTGTCCTGGTTCACCACCGCCGTCCCTCTGATCTTCGTGCTGTCCATCACGGCAGTCAAAGATGCCACCGATGACATCGTAAGCCAACATGAAAAACCTGCTCGCACTGACCACCCAGAACGCTGACACATCCTAACTGTGACACTGGTGTCTTTGTCTTCTGCGTAGCGAAGACACAGAAGTGACAACCAGGTGAATAACCGCATGGTGAAGGTCCTGATCGACGGAGAGTGAGTCCTTCCACACATCAGTAAAAGCACATATCTGGTTTGATGGTATGGGATTGGTTTGACGTCAGAGGTAGCATGCTAACAGCTAGCCGTGACACACGCCGTCTCTGCACGCCACGTTTGTCCACGTCTTCGCCTCACCGTTGTCTTTCTGTCCTGTCTTTCCATTTCTGCCAGGCTGAGAAGTGAGAAATGGATGAATGTCCAGGTTGGAGATATAATCAAACTGGAGAACAACCAGTTTGTTACGGTGGGTTTAAAGGTGGTGGGACGGTGATCAGATGGTCGTGGGTGCTTATCAGAGGAATCGGGTTATCAGTGGTAGAAGACAAAGGTCCTGCAGATAGGGCTCTTATCTTCCGTGGCGCTGCTCCGGAGCGTGCTGACGCCGAGGCCTTGGTTTTCAGGCGGACCTCCTGCTGCTGTCCAGCAGCGAGCCTCTCAATCTGGTCTACGTGGAAACAGCCGAGCTGGACGGGTGAGTCGTCCTGATGGGACACATGCACGTCCAGATATGAGGACATGTCATCATGGCACCCTGAAGATCACGTGTTGCGTTCCAGAGAGACCAACCTGAAGGTGAAGCAGGCTCTGACCGTCACTGGAGAGATGGGAGACCTCACCGACGTCCTGGCTGAGTTCAAAGGTGAGAGGACACAGCTGGGTTGACCTCCAGGTGTGTCCATGTTGATGCGAAGCTCCTCTGACAGGCGAAGTCCAGTGTGAGCCCCCCAACAACCGCCTGGACAAGTTCCAAGGGAACCTGACCACCAACGGGCAAACCTACGGCCTGGACAACGAGAAGATCCTGCTGAGAGGGTGCACCCTGAGGAACACCGACTGGTGCTTCGGTCTGGTCGTCTTCGGAGGTAAAAGCTGCTGATCCGTGATGACGGGCGCACGGAGGTGATGCAACGCCAATCTCCGCAGGTCCCGACACCAAACTGATGCAGAACAGCGGCAAGACGATCTTCAAGCGCACCAGCGTGGACCACCTGATGAACGTCATCGTGTTGTGTGTAAGACGAGCCGGCTCAGCCCAAAGTTGACGCTCTGAAATCTCTGTTTGATCTGGAAGAAGAGAAAAACCTGCTCACACCATCACATCCATCAGATCTTCGGCTTGCTGGCGTTGTTGTGCGCCATCATGGCCGTCGGAAACTACATCTGGGAGGTGAAGGAGGGGACGGTCTTCACGGCCTTCCTCCCTCGGGAGCCGGGGACTGACCTCTCGCTCTCCGTCTTCCTCTCCTTCTGGTCCTACGTGATCGTCCTCAACACGCTGGTGCCCATTTCCCTCTACGTCAGGTAGGTTCTGGCCCGGAGGAGACGAGTCCTGCCGAAGCCCGTCTGACTCCTCCTGTCCCTCACCTCACCAGCGTGGAGTTCATCCGTCTGGGCAACAGCTTCTTCATCAACTGGGACAGGAAGATGTATTACCCCAAGAACGACACTCCGGCCCAGGCCAGGACCACCACGCTCAACGAGGAGCTGGGCCAGATCAAATACATCTTCAGCGACAAGACGGGAACCCTGACGCAGAACATCATGACCTTCAACAAGTGCTCCATCAACGGAAAGGCTTATGGTGAGCACCTCGGTCTGGAGGAAGGAAGCAGAACACGGCTGTTTCTGACCCAAAGTTCTCTGCTTTCAGGGGAGCTGCTGAACTTTGCTGGAAAGCGAGTGGAGATAACCGACGTGAGACACAGATGTGACCAACGCTGGTAGATCTGAGGGGTTTCCGGTTCTTCTTCACGCCGTTTGTTTTGCAGAAAACCGAGAAGGTTGACTTCTCCTGGAACAAACTGGCCGATCCAAAGTTTGCCTTCCACGACCACAGCCTGATGGAGGCGGTGAAGGACGGAAGAGACGAGGTTCAGGACTTTTTCCGCCTCCTGGCGCTCTGTCACACCGTCATGCCTGAAGAAAAGAAGGAAGGTTGGCAAACGCTCATCCTCAAACACTTTCTTCTTCTTCTCTTTTCCACACGAATGAGCGAGGTGAACTCTTGCTCCTCCCAGGGGAGCTGAACTATCAGGCTCAGTCGCCGGACGAGGGCGCTCTGGTCACCGCAGCGCGCAACTTCGGCTTTGTGTTCCGCTCTCGGACACCGGAGACCATCATGGTCATGGAGATGGGACGAGAAGTGGTCTACGAGCTCCTGGCCATCCTCGACTTTAACAACGTACGCAAGAGAATGTCCGTCATAGGTGAGAACGTGGCTCACGCACTCGTTCCCTGTCAGCCCAGACGCTCCTCAGCAGATGGGAGTACTGCAACCTTCTGGTCATGGTTCTTCTCCAGTCCGCAGCCCGGAAGGCAGACTGACCCTCTACTGTAAAGGAGCGGACACCATCGTCTTTGAAAGACTCCACCCATCCTGTCAGAAGCTGAAGGAGGTGACCACCTCGCACCTCAACGTGAGTGAGGCCTCCACCCGTTGCTCAGCGTGCTTCTGGAAGACCTTCTGACCCCTCCCTCCCCAACAGGAGTACGCTGGCGACGGCCTCCGCACGCTGGCTCTGGCCTACAAGCACCTGGACCAGGACTACCTTGAAGCCTGGAAACAGCGCCACCATGAGGCCAGCATAGCCATGGACGGACGAGAAGAGAAGCTGGATGAACTTTACGAAGAGATAGAGAAGGACCTGCTGGTGAGTGGAGCCGGTGGAGCTGATGGGTGGTCGGTGTGGTGGTTCATTCTGACTGTCCTGCTTTCAGCTGTTGGGCATCACGGCGGTGGAGGACAAGCTGCAGGATGGCGTTCCGCAGACCATCGAACAGCTGGCTAAAGCGGACATTAAAATCTGGGTGTTGACTGGGGACAAACAAGGTCAGCGTCGCCCCTCACAGACGCTGCGTTCAGACGCGCAGCGTCATCTGATCCCCTCTGAATGTCTTCAAATAGAGACGGCAGAAAATATCGGCTATTCTTGCAACATGCTGAGGGAAGAGATGAAGGATATCTTCATCGTGGGTGCAAATACGGCTGAAGGAGTCAAAGAGGAGCTGGAGTAAGTCCTCCCGCTCAGCAAGGAGGACGTTCGCGTTCCCCTGCAAACCAAAGCTCATCCACATCCTGTTTCCAGAAACGCCAGGAAGAAGATCTGCCCCACGTCTGCAGACGGGCCGTCCGTGGTCACGTCCCGCTCTGGCCTCTTCTGGCTTCAGAAGACTCAGACTCTGCAGGACGAGGAGGTGGACGGAGAATACGGTCTCATCATCAACGGGCACAGTCTGGTGAGCGCCGGCAGCTTCCATCTGGGCCTGAGAAGCGGCCCGAGATCTGACAGTTTGGGTTCGTTTCAGGCGTTTGCGCTGGACAACTACCCGCTGGAGCTGCTGAGGATGGCCTGCATGTGCCAGACCGTCATCTGCTGCAGAGTCACCCCCCTGCAGAAGGCCCAGGTGGTGCAGCTGGTCAAGAAGTACAAGCAGGCCATCACTCTGGCCATAGGAGACGGAGCCAACGACGTCAGCATGATCAAAGGTGAGCTGGACGCTCCGCTGGGACGCTCCACTGGGTCGCTCCACTGGGACGCTTCCTCTCGCTCACCGTGCGTGTTTGTGCTGTCGCCCCTGCAGCCGCTCACATCGGTATCGGCATCAGCGGGCAGGAGGGCATGCAGGCCGTTCTTTCCAGCGACTTCTCCTTCGCGCAGTTCCGCTACCTTCAGCGCCTCCTGCTGGTGCACGGCCGCTGGTCCTACCTGCGCATGTGCAAGTTCCTGCGCTATTTCTTCTACAAGAACTTCACCTACACCTTCACTCATTTCTGGTACGCCTTCTTCTGCGGCTTCTCTGCGCAGGTGAGACGCAGTGTTGGTGGTGTTTGTTTGTGGTGTTTGTGGTGTTGGTGTTTTTTTGTTGTGTTTGTGGTGTTGGTGGTGTTGGTGGTATTTGTGGTGTTTGTGTTGTTGATGGTGTTGGTGGTGTTGGCGGTGTTTGTGGTGTTTGTGGTGTTGATAGTGTTGGTGGTGTTGGTGGTGTTGGCGGTGTTTGTGGTGTTGGTGGTGTTGGCGGTGTTTGTGGTGTTGGTGGTGTTTGTGGTGTTTGTGGTGTTGGTGGTGTTGGTGGTGTTGGTGGTGTTTGTGGTGTTGGTGGTGTTGGTGGTGTTGGTGGTGTTGGCGGTGTTGGCGGTGTTTGTGGTGTTGGTGGTGTTTGTGGTGTTTGTGGTGTTTGTGGTGTTGGTGGTGTTGGTGGTGTTGGCGGTGTTTGTGGTGTTGGTGGTGTTGGTGGTGTTTGTGGTGTTGGTGGTGTTTGTGGTGTTTGTGGTGTTGGTGGTGTTGGTGGTGTTTGTGGTGTTGGTGGTGTTGGCGGTGTTGGTGGTGTTGGCGGTGTTGGCGGTGTTTGTGGTGTTGGTGGTGTTTGTGGTGTTTGTGGTGTTGGTGGTGTTGGTGGTGTTGGTGGTGTTGGCGGTGTTGGCGGTGTTGGCGGTGTTGGTGGTGTTTGTGGTGTTGGTGGTGTTTGTGGTGTTGGTGGTGTTTGTGGTGTTTGTGGTGTTGGTGGTGTTTGTGGTGTTTGTGGTGTTGGTGGTGTTGGTGGTGTTTGTGGTGTTGGTGGTGTTGGCGGTGTTGGCGGTGTTGGCGGTGTTTGTGGTGTTGGTGGTGTTGGTGGTGTTGGCGGTGTTTGTGGTGTTGGCGGTGTTGGTGGTGTTTGTGGTGTTGGTGGTGTTGGTGGTGTTTGTGGTGTTGGTGGTGTTGGTGTTGTTGGTGTTGTTGGTGGTGTTGGTGGTGTTGGTAGTGTTGGTGTTGTTGGTGGTGTTGGTGTTGTTGGTAGTGTTGGTGTTGTTGGTGGTGTTGGTGGTGTTGGTGTTGTTGGTGGTGTTGGTGGTGTTGGTAGTGTTGGTGTTGTTGGTGGTGTTGGTGGTGTTGGTGTTGTTGGTGGTGTTGGTGGTGTTGGTGGTGTTGGTGTTGTTGGTGGTGTTGGTGGTGTTGGTGGTGTTGGCGGTGTTGGTGGTGTTGGTGGTGTTGGTGGTGTTTGTGGTGTTGGCGGTGTTGGTGGTGTTGGTGGTGTTGGTGGTGTTGGCGGTGTTGGTGGTGTTGGTGGTGTTGGTGGTGTTGGTGGTGTTGCGCTAGCCTGTTATTAACGCTGCCTTTGTGCCTCCAGAACGCCTATGATGAGTGGTTCATCACCGTCTACAACCTGGTCTACACGGCTCTGCCTGTTTTCAGTCTGAGCATCTTTGATCAGGTCAGAAGAAGCAACCAGGACAGATTTGTGGGTTTCAAGCGTGCGTCAGCAGGACCAACTGTGCTCCTCTTGGCAGGACGTGAACGACCGCTGGAGTTTCCAGTATCCTCAGCTTTACACTCCCGGTCAGCTCAACATGTACTTCAACAAGAAAACCTTCCTGCGCTGCCTGATGCACGGCTGCTACAGCTCCTTCCTCCTCTTCTTCATCCCCTGGGCCGCCATGCAGGACACCGTCCGGGACGACGGCAAAGACATCGCCGACTACCAGTCCTTCGCCATCCTGCTGCAGACGTGTCTGATGGTGGTCGTCACCATCCAGGTGAGGCAGCGATGAGGAAGAGCCGTGGTGCGAATCAAACGCGCCCTGCAGATGGATGAATGAATGAATGGATGAATGAATGCGCCTCACTCTTCCAGCTGTTTCTGGACACCCACTACTGGACGGCTGTCAACCACTTCTTCACCTGGGGCAGTCTGGCGGCCTACTTCGCCCTCACCTTCACCATGTGCAGCAACGGGATGTTCCTCATCTTCACCTCCAACTTCCCTTTCCTGGGTCAGTGTAGCCGGACGGTGCCAGCGCTGGTGAACACATGAATGTAGACACGTTTAGAGCAATCAGAAGCTGACCTCTGCGTGACCTTGGGGACCCAAACACACCTCAGCCTGACAGCAAATGTCTTCCAGGTACGGGAAGAAACTCCCTGAGCCAGCCCAACGTCTGGCTGACCGTCTTCCTCACCACCCTCCTTTCTGCCCTCCCGGTCGTGCTTTTCCGCTTCGGTTTATTTCTGCTTCGACCGACCGTCAACGACAAGGTGCGAACAGCAAAACCCACCGCCTGGTTCCAGCAGCCGTCGCCGGGCCGGGTTTGCCCTCCCAGCCTTTCCAGGCAGCCTGATGGAAGGGTTCCTGGAACACAATCATGGATCAGAATTTAGACCATGGTGGGTTTTTCTGAATAATCTAAATGTGATGCGATGTCTCCAACAGGTGAGGTATAAGATGCACAGCGAGCCGCCTCCGGCTCCGGCTCCTCGCCGTCCTCCTGCCAGGCGGGTCAGCACCCGCCGCTCCAGCTACGCCTTCTCCCACTCGCAGGGTTACGGGAACTTGGTGACGTCCAAGAAGTTCCTGCTGAGGCCCCCGAGGATTCGACCCTCGCTGTTCAACCCTTCAGACTCAGCCGTGGCTCAGAGCCAGCCTCAGCACTACCGGACCATCACGGAGGAGCCCGAGGGCTCCCTCAGCCCGTAGGCCCGGGCCGGTGATGGATGGAGGTGGAGTTCTCGTGGTGAACAGCACCAACAGGCCAGCAGCTTTTGCTCTCCTTGGTTCTTTGCTTCCACGGGGCTGCAGCTCTTGGAGAGGTTGTTTTCTTCTTCTGCTGTTCGTCACTCACAGCACCGTTTAAACATTTTTACGACTGAAAAAAGAGATTAAACTGCTTTCAACAACGTGCCAGCTTTAGAATCTAAATTTGCAGTAATATGCCTTCAATATTGTTTTTCTATTCATTTTGATTCAATTTACTTTATTACTTTATTGCTTTACTATTTAATGAAGGGCGATCTGTAAATCACGTGTCTTGTAATTCATTATCTTAGAAGCAACACAGAACGGAGCTGTTTTCTCTTCCCTTAAACTCAGGGTGAAATATTGTTTACGCCATTTCTGACAGCTGGCGCTGTTTCTGCCTGCGTCAGTAATGTGTTCCACCACCAGAGGGCAGTGTTGTCTCTGCTGACAGATTATTGCAGCCTCCGGTTGTTTTTTTATACAAATTGTGAGATTTTATGTTATTTTTTCATCAAAATGAAATGATAAATTTATGTAACCCAAATAAATTGATACAGGGAACAAGTATAGAGGTGCCATGAAGATGTTTGCTCTGTCTTGACCTACTGAGACTCCACCACTGACCAGTTTTAGGGGTCCAGCTTCTCCACTTTCATGTGTAAAATGCCTTTTCCTTAACTTCTCATGTAGCAGAATGTCAATAAAGCATCAGACGAAGGCTGTAAACACACAGAATCTCATGACACACACACACACACACACACACACACAATCTCTCTCTCTCTCTCTCTCTCTCACACACACACACACACACACATACACTCTCTCTCTCTCTCACACACACACACACACACACTCTCTCAGGAGCAACACAACTGTGGACTCTGGTCTCTGAATGACAGCCCAAAAGGTATGAAGAAATATTTTTAACTTCTACTCCTAAAATGTAATTTGGGCTCTTTCTAAAAGCAGAATGTCTCAAACTGTGTTCCCAGTACGGTTTAGGGTTATTATTGTCCTAACGCTGTTGCCCTGCTGCTGTTCCTCTGCTAATTTCTGCTTCTTTTCTTTTCTCTCTGAGTCTTTCTGGAGATGGACGAGGAGCCGGAGACGCCCAGAAGAGAAAGCAGGTAGTAAACCATCTTGGTATTTCTGTCACGCTGATGTTTCTACACACACCAGCAGTGTTGTTGGTCCTGAACGCTGAGGTCACGTGTGACATCATGCTGGTCAAACATCTCCAGAATGGAGGTTAAATGAGGGAGGTCGGGTTCAGCCCTCCTCGGCTCATGCAGCTCGGTCAGCAGACCCCGGTGAAGGTCAGCAGATGATCCCAGAGCATGCTGGGATTTATAAATAACCAGCCTGTCAGCACGTGCAAACCCACAACCAGACCCGCCTCCAGTCAGACGCTCACGCCGAGCTCTTCCTTCAGGTTTTAACATCAAAATTCCCACAAAAACCAACAAACCGCCTGATTTCAGCCAGATTTTTCCGTCTCATAAATAAATGTTTGATATTTCTGTCGGCTTTATAAATTTAAATCGTCGGCAGAAAAGACAGGAACACCGATATCTGGTGGACGAGGCTGATCTGAGATCAGCCGTCTGAAAGCAGAGACTCGAGTCCCCTCGAAGGGAATTTGACGCCAGCCTGCAGACGCCTCACGTGTCAGCCTGCTGCTCTGCTGCCAGAGAAAGAAGGGCTTTGATTTCAGACTTTGATCTGCTCGCCTTCGTTTGGAAGGAGCTCAGCCTTTAATCAGCACAGCCGACCCGACTGACGACCTCTGATCGCCGCGTCTGCAGTCTTGATGCTCTTCATCCTCAGGCTTTAGGCCGCTGATCCGCTGTTGAGACTTTGGACTCAGTAGAGATCAGAGCTTTGTTGGTTCCTGGGAGAACCGAGTCAGAACCAGCCGGGTCCTTGGCTGTGGCACTTGTTAAATCCTGGGTTTAGATAAAGGAATGAAGGTGTTTTTGCACCCTGGGGGGAACTTTAATGCCGTTTGTTTCCTCCTGAAGCCTGGTTCTGGATCCCCAGGGCCTCGGGGGACGATGGACCCGGAACCTTCTGCCTGTCCTGGGCCCACGTGTGTCAGGAGTAAACAGAACCTCAGACAACCGGGTGAAGGTGTCCTGACCTGCTGCTGACCTGCTTCCAGTCTGACCACGCCCTGTTTGGCTCAAAGGCCAACGCCTGAGGTTGCCTGTTTGAAACCCGCAGGATCGCCTTTCACATGTCCGTATGTACATGAGCAACACAGCAGGTCGCCGTGGAGAACATATTAGACACGCTGAGCGCTCAGCATTCTTTATTTTATTTATGTGCGTGTGTGTGTGTGTGTGTGTCTGTCTTCATGAACCATGGTGAACTCTGGTTAGATTAATCATTTATTCCGCTCATGCATGTCGACGTGTACGTGTCAGCCAGCAGGTCTGCGGGCAGGAAGATGAAGATGAGGATGAGGATGCTGCGCTGACATTTGGCTGATCCTTCCCTGCAGCAGGTCCATCTGGAGCCAGGAGCAGGTCAGTCTGAGCTTTTGTCCCAGTTTGCTGTCATTCTGAAAGCTTCTGTTGTTCTTCACCGTCAATGATTCACAAAACTATTTGCACTTGGTGGGTTCGAGTTTCATCAGTTTAAAAAAAAAAAAAAAAGGTTTTTGGATCAAAGTTTGGACAAACATTTCATCAGGTAGCTGCAGGGACGGAGGACAGCAGGAAGCCAAAAACTGCACTTGTGTTTGATGTTTGGAGCTCTTCATGTCCAGCTCAGACAAAAACACCCAGAAAAGTGAATTCTACGATTTATTTGGCAACAAATATTCACCAGCATCATCATCATCATCATCATCATGACGATGTTGCATAATTAGATACTCTGACACGAGACGCCGAAAAGCTGCACCTTAGACTGCTGACGGATGGCAGGAAAAGAGGAGAGAAACGTTTTAGTCACTGTTGTGATGAAAAAAGTCCCGTTGAAAAGGCCCAGCTGGGCGCTGAACATGTGACCCGACGTGAACCAATAGCAGTATTGCTTTCAGTGTTTTAGTCAGAACGTGGACGAGCAGCAGACAGACAGCGAACCCCGTTAGAAACGTGCACGTTGGAGAATCACACACACACGATGGAGGACGATTACCAGAGCAGTTCCACTTTAGTCCCACCCGGTGAAGAAATCCCAGGTCAAAATCCAAGTCGATGGAAGATCAAAGCGTTTGTGTCTGCAGCTCCGCCCAAACGGTCGTCTGCATCAACGACCGTGTCCATCGATAACGCGGAGCGTCGGTGGAGAACTCGTTAACGTGCTTTCTTTGTTCAGGTGGGGTCAGGACACCTGGAGCTCCCCCTGCTGGTCGGCTGCAGGATTCACTCCGGTGCTGCTGTTGTCTCCTGTGTCACACCCGTCCTTCCTGCTACATCTCCAGCTTACACCTTCCTCACCATCATGTGACCCGCCCGGTGCGTTTAAGCCATCCCCCACCATTTGTGCACCAGTACGTCGTCGCCCGAACCCGTATCCAGGAGGCGGTTGCGGCATTCCTCCCACCGGCACACCTCGCCCTTGTCCAGCAGCACAAACTTCCACTCCACCTGGCTGTCGGCGGGCAGACCGACCACGGCGCTCCAGTGCCCCTCCTCCACCTTCTCCAGGGGGACGAATCCCTTCCAGCTCCCCAGGTCCGGATGATCTCCGGTGACCGCCACCGTCTGGTACGGCGACTGGGCGTCATAGTGGACTCGGAAGGTGACGTTGACGTTCTGAGGCATGGGTTGAACCGCCACCACCTTCTTGTAATGTTCCATGCTTTCGTCGGCGAAGAGCGTCCCGGTCTGAGGGACCTCGGTGGGCGGCGGAACATCTGGAGCGACTTCAGGAGCAGAAGACTCATCTGGAGGAACCTGGTTGGTTTGTGGGTGATGCAGAGGGGCAGGAGTCATCCAGGGGAGGAGCGGAGCGTTGCCGTCGGTGATCCATTCGTTGGTGTCCATGGTGGCCTCCATGATGCTGATCTCAGTCCTTTCATGGTCCACTTCTGTCTCCGAGTCCTCCTTCTGTTTCACGCTGATGCTGGTCTTCTGGTGCGTTTCAACCTGGACAGACGTGACTGAGCTCCTGATGTCCAGCTGCTCGCTGACGCTGACCTGCGTCTCCAAGCGGTCGTAGTAACTATGGTAACTGTCCTCGATCTCCTGGCCGAAGGTGTCCTCGTTGGCTGCTGAAGACTGCTGGTGAGTCCAGCGTATGCTCTCACTGTGGAACATCTGCGTGCACGACTGGAACAACGCGAAGGTCCCCTCAGTCAGCTGCTGGCTGAGGACAGACGACCCCGCGAGGCCGCTCGCCGCCTCCGTCTGCCGCTCGCCGCCGTTCGCAGGGAAGACGTTCCCATCGGCTTCCACGTCAGGGCTGACGGCCAGGCTGGAGATCCCACTTTCTGCTCCAACACCAGCAGATGACGCAGCATCATCATCATCATCATCCTTCTTCTTCTGCATTGGCTCAGACGACAGCTGGAGGTCACACACGGGAGGAGACGCTCCATCAGGAGCAGAACGGCGTCCTCCTGCGGAGGGCAGAGCAGATGTTTCATGGATCCAGGATTCAGAGCTTTCATCCACACGTTGAGATGTTTTATCTTGGTTCTGTGGTGGACACGGAGGTGAGGAGCCTGCGTCTGAGGCTTCAGCTGCAGGAGCACTCCTCTTAGAACGTTTGTCTTCTCCATTACCGGAGGCGGTGCAGTCACGGCGCAGCTCTTCCTCCTCATCCTCTTCATCACGTACTGGACCGTTTCCCCTCTTTTCCTCCTCAGGCTTCGGTTCATCCGCGCGAGCAGACACCTCCACCTCCACCTCCACCTCCGCCTCAGCCGGCTGGTCTCGGCTGGGACTCTCCTCTCTTCCAGTCTGCCTGCTGGCGTCTCCATCTTCAGGCCGTTGGTCCTCCATCAGCTGCACACAGACAAAGTCGTTCTCGTCAGCGGACCTGAAGATTCACGCTCAAACGTCTGCTTTCTCCACCAGCTCACCTCCTCCTGCTCCTCCCGCTCCTCCGGGCAGCTCTCTCCAAGCCGGACCTCTCTCGAAGCAGACAGAGTCGGGCCCTGACGGACCTCTTCCTCCTCCGGTGCTGCTCTGAAGACGCCGGCCGGCTTGTTTTCACGAGTTTGGGTCTGAGGAGAAGTTGGAGGTTTCTGCTCCGCAGCAGCTGCAGGACGACGTCTGAGGTTACCGACATCTTCCATCGCTGTATTCACATCTGGAACGACAACGAGACAAAAAAAACAAGCTCCTTTTCTGATCTTTGACCCTCGTTTAACTTTTAGTTGAAAGAATTCTGTAAATTTCGACAGGTAATTTGCTTGATTTAGACCGAAGCAACATGCTGGCTAATTCAAGGTCGTTAACTTCAGGAAGTCAGATAAATCTGGACTTTGTGAGTCAAAGTCCAAGTCAGCAGTTTTACAGCTTCCTGTTGTTGCTATAAGTTATGTAAAATTTAAAAGGACCATGTGGAGGCCACCAGCGCCTGCTTCTTATGTTCTGCATGGTTGATATTTGGAAGCTTCTCAGCCTGACAACTTGCTTTAGTTTGGTGCATCTAGACTTCTTATATAGCAACAATATTAATTTAATGGCCTTTAAATAACTCATCAGATTCACTCCAGCTGGATGTTTTCCTAAAAATAATAGCAACTCTCTGGTTTCTCGTCCCCGCGGGGCCACCTTCGCAGATCATCTTTCCGCCGGGACTCCCGACACCTGCAGGCCGCCTCGCAGCGCTCCTGCTCGGCTCTTTTACCTGTTGACTCCTCGGAGCGGAGCGGACTGTGCTGGGTCACCGGCGCGTCTCTGTCCTCCCCCCCGGGGCTCCCCGCGCCGTCATCGCATGCGGCCTTCCTCCGCCTCCCCTTCACGGTCCGGTAGATGTAGAACCCGGCCAGCACCGTCACCACCGCGACGACAGCCAGCGCCACGGCCGGTCCGTGGCGGCCGATCATGCAGAAGAACGAGGCCAGGTCCATGCGTCTCTCCGCGCCCACCGCTTTTTTCAGCGGCATGCCCGCTGTCGCGCTCACGCGTGTGAGGGTGTGAAAGCTGGTGGACTGCCCGCTCCTCCCTCCGCACTGGTCCAGCTGACGTGACCGCGGACGGCTGCTGCTGCTCGGCTGCTTCTTGTCGCTGCAGAGCGTCTGAAACGGAGCAGGTGCAGAGCGCTGATTGGCTGGGCGGGTCACGTGGGGTCATTCACAAAAAGGCAACCGGTGTTGGAGTTCTGCAGCGTGTGACGTCATCCCGATGACTGAAACGGGTCAAACGGGTCTGAGAGACCGTCCAGGCAAATCCTGGAAGATTAACGTGTTTGCCAACGGATTCGGATCCTTATATTACCTTATGTATTCATAACAGGAACATTTTAAACACAAATGTTCTATCTGACAGGTTAAAGGTTTT